>JXCR01131347.1:13803-29323 GCA_002079205.1 Phalaenopsis hybrid cultivar | reverse complement strand
TGGGCCTACCAGACGATGTTCAGGACTCCCACTCAGTGTACATCCTACATGCTCATATATGGTTCCGAGGTAGTGCTACAGTTAGAAACATAGACACCATCTCTCAGAGTCACTGTTGCCAACCAACTCATAATGGAAGAAAGTGAGAAGCTCAAGCTCGAGGAACTAGAGAGTCTTGAAGGAAAAAGACTTGAAGCACAACAACATTTGGAATTTTACCAGGTAAAGATGATACAAGCTCATGAAAAATTGGTTCGCCCAATGACATTAAAAGTTGGTGACCTAGTCCTCATGCTCAAAAGGCCTATTCTTGCACGCTGGAAGATAGGTGGAAAATTCGAGCCAACTTGGGAGGGACCATTTATCGTTGAAAAGATCTATGAGGAGGAGCCTACATGTTATTGGATTTATGGGGTGAAAGACCTATGCTACCAATCAATGGATGATACGTGAAGACATACTACACAACCTGACATTGCTTGCCATCGCTAAATTTGAAATTTTCAAATTTGGATTATTTTGGGGTTATCTATGTAGCCAAATGTCTGTGACCAGGTCCAAAATTTTTGTAATAAGATTGACCTCAACATAATGAAAATTTTTTAAATTACACACTTCAATTTTCTCTTCTTAAACTTAATGTCCTACTAAATTAAACAAAATGCATACACAAATAATTGACTTTCTCACAAAAATAAACTAAAATTTCCTTTGATAAATACTTTGTTTTATTCTTGTTCAAGCTAAGTTTCTGCTCACTAACATTTTTTCTGTCGTCTGTGGAGAAATGTCAGACCAGAGGCTTATCTTTGCTTTTAAAGATGGCTAGAACCTCGTACACAACAGGGAAATGGCGCCCCAAAGTGGCACCATAGTCTTTGACATGGAATTTAGTCAAGTTGACATGGATTATGAGGGACCCCTAATGGATGTCGTCTGTCGACAAGAAAAGGACGGACTGCCCTCATTGTTGAGGTTACCTAGCAAAGACAATTCATCACTGAAGGGAAAGAATGTGATGGTACAATGAGACTTGATGGAGGGGCCCAGCTACCTACCGTCCATGATAGCTATGCCAAGCGGGGCCTAGTTGCTGCCAATAATGAAAGACTACCAGATGCTCCAATACGAAGAACTCAGCGTAGAAATACTAGCTGCCAGAAGCAGAGGGTTTTTAAACAAGAAGAAAGAACATGCGAGAAAGAGGCAGAGAATTTACTTACCCCTATTCCTGAATGGAATATTTATGATCCAGGCATGAGAGAAACCTCTTTTAGCTAGCCTGCTACAGATGAGGAGTTCATGTTTGTTACAGAGCCATAAATACCACTAGCTTTAGATGTTCTTTGCACGGGTTGCCCGACCTGCAATGCCGAAATACTTGCACGAGCGTCAGCTACAGGGGCATTCGTGGAATGCCCGTACTGTAATGTCCTACACCTACAACACTAAAACACTTTAGAGGAGTATGCATGTACCAATGATGGGTCTCAGACCGCCGATTACCCGATGAGGGAGTCATATGTCCCGCTGGAAACAGATCAATATGTCCCATGGAGTCCAGAGCCATATGTCCCTTTGGATGTTGAGTCACACATTCCGTTAGTGCCTGAACCGGCACCAGCTTGGGTTCCCGCTGACTTTGAAATGAGGTAATATCACTGACAACCGCCAATCCTCAGTAAGGTAGAATATTACAAAATAAGTAAAGTGAACAAAAGGGACCTCAAATTCTACGAAGAAGTGCAAGGGAGGTTCATCAATATATTAGAAGGATTGGAATTATACACCAAGGTCTTCTCAAAAAGTGATGCGCGAAGCATCCTCGACTGCATTTTTTACCTGAGAGATTGAGGTCAAGTAGGCCTGCTTATAGAAAGAACCTATTCTGAGCCAAGAAAGTGGATGTGAGGAAAGGAAAGGATTACTATCCAGTGCGGCTGCTGCTACAACTTCACCAACAGTAGACAACAAAATCCTCCTGGGATTCTCAGACAACATAAAGTGGATCCACTACCTCCAATGATAAAATGGATGATTAAAAGAATGGTCAGATGGAGTATACTGCCAGCTAACTACATCCCCAACAATTGCATCTTCAACATATACGATGAAGGAGACTGCATACCTCCGCACATAGATCATCATGACATTGTGAGACCTTTCTGTACCGTCTCATTCATGAGCAAAAGAAACATCATATTTGGAAAAAAAATTATATCATTGGTCCTGGCAAATTCAGAGGAGCTGTGGAAATTCTGTTGCCTATTGGTTCAGTGTTAGTCCTTAAAGGGAATGTGGCGGACATCGCCAAACACTGTACTCCAATGGTGCGACACCGTAGGGTGTCCGTGACCTTTTGAATAATGGCCAATAGTAAAATGCTATATGGATTTCAACCCAATCCATAATTGGAGGAACTGCTACCATACGAGCTATGAGAGTGTTGCATTTCTAAGTACATGCAAAGGGAACTCTTGTCCTGGAGCGTGGCTTAGAAAGTCCGCTTGATCAGAAACTTGTCACACCAAAGACAAACATTCAGAGGATTCTTGTCCATTTTACTGCACTACATTACAACAAATATGATATTTATTAGACATGCTCAGCTTATGATATATACTTTGCATGAAACATTTGTGGATGTACTTTGATGCAGTTAGCATATTGTACTTTTGAGGCTTTGGCCTACATTTCATCTGTAACATTTATTGGAGTAGATAAATGAAGTTTTTTTTTCAGAAATTTGTATGTTTGTTCAATTGTGTTTTTTTAAGATGGATAAAAGCCATGAACCATACGTTAGCTTGAGATTTCAACGAACACAAAACAAAACATCAAAAATTTAACGATAATAAAATAACCAACGAACAAACAACAAAACAACACTCTTTTGAAAATTAATCAACCCACAAAAATTAAATTTTGGAAAACATATTTTGAAAATAAAATATGATAAAAAAAATACAAAAATAAAATAAATTTTTTAAATGGATTCTCTCGATTTCGAGGTTTCTTACTCTTCGCTCGCACAACACTACTATCCTTGTCTGCACTAAGTCTCTTCACACCCCGCAGAATTTCACGTTCTGCGCAAAGTCTCAAAAATTTTCTTTTTCACAAATCTTTTTCAACAATGTCAACCTTTTCACACGACATGTATTTTTAGATTCAACACCATCGATCCTCATTCTAGAATTAGTCCTTAACTTCTGATTCACTCTTTTTGGGGTCAGTCCTTAACTTTCGACTCACATTTGAGATTGATCATTAACTTTCAATTCTCATTTTAGAATAAGTCCTTAACATCTGATTAACTTATTTCAAGGTCGGTCCTTAACTTTCGGCTCTCTTCCTAAGATTGATCATTGACTTTCAATTCTCATTTTAGAATCTGTCCTTAATTTCTGATTCTTTTCATTTTGAGGTCGGTCCTTAACTTCCAACTCTCTTCCTGAGATTGATCCTTAACCTTCAATTCTCATTTTAGAATTTGTCCTTAACTTTTGATTCACGCTTTTTGAGATTGGTCCTTAATTTTTGATCTTCTTTTATGATTGATAATTAACTTTCAATTCTCATTTTAGAATAAGTCCTTAACTTTTGAATCACTCTTTTCAAGTTTGGTCCTTAACTTCTGACTCTCTACCTGAGATTGATCATTAACTTTCAATTCTTATTTAAGAATCAGTCCTTAACTTTTGATTCACTCTTTTTGAGGTCGGTCCATAACTTTCAACTCTCTTCCTGAGATTAATCATTACTTTCAATTCTCATTTTAGAATCAGTCCTTAACTTCTGATTTACTCTTTTCGAGATCCATCTGTAACTTCCGATCCATCTTTTGAGATTGATCATTAACTTTCAATTCTCATTTAGGATCAGTCCTTAACTCCTTATTCACTCTTTTTGAGGTCAGTCCTTAACTTTTGACTCTCTTTCTGAGATTGAACATTAGCTTCTAACTCTCATTTTAGAATCATCCCTTAACTTTCAATTCACTCTTTTCGAGATCGGTCCCTAACTTCCAATGCTCTTTTGAGATTGATCATTAACTTTCAATTCTTAATTTTAGAATCAGTCCTTAACTTCTGATTCACTCTTTTCAAGGTGGGTCCTTAACTTCTGATCCTCTTCTTAAGATTAATCATTAAATTTCAATTCTCATTTTAGAATTAGTCCTTAACTTTTGATTCACTCTTTTTAAGATCGGTCTTTAACATCTGACTCTCTTCTTGAGATTAATCATTAACTTTCAATTCTCATTTTAGAATCAGTCCTTAACTTTTGATTCACTCTTTTCAAGGTCGGTCCTTAACTTCCGACTCTCTTCCTGAGAATGATCATTAACTTTCAATTCTCATTTTAGAATTAGTCCTTATCTTCTGATTCACTTTTTTCAAGGTAGATCCTAAACTTCTCATCCTCTTTTGAGATTAATCATTAACTTTCAATTATTAATTTTAGAATCAATTTTTAACTTTTGATTCACTCTTTTCGAGGTCATTCCTTAACTTCCAACTCCCTTCCTAAGATTGATCATTAACTTTCAATTCTCATTTTAGAATCAGTCCTTAACTTCTGATTCACTTCTTTTTTAGGTCGGTCCTTAACTTTTGACTCTCTTTTCAGAATGATCGTTAACTTTCAATTCTCATTTTAGAATCAGTCCTTAACTTCTGATTCACTTCCTTCGAGGTCGGTCCTTAACTTCCAACTCTCTCTTTTGAGATTGATCATTAACTTTCAATTCTCATTTTAGAATCAGTCCTTAACTTCAGATTCCTCTCTTCTTTCAAGGTCAATCCCTAACTTCCAACCCACTTCTAAAATTAAAACCTAAAATTCAATTCCCACCTTGGGGTCAACACTTACATACTAATTCACATACTCTATGAAAACCTAAAATCTTATAACTCAAACCCACTCTCCAATCCCCAATGAGAGTTCCTACTTCTTGACTTTGATCAAATATTCACTTGATAATTCCCCTAGAAGAAATAAATAACACACACAATTCTACACCTCCTTCCAGGTCTACTGACTTAGGAGTTTGTATTGGTTTTGTTGATACGTACCGTTTGCTTGCCCAACACACCACACCTATTGGGGGTTCATTTGTTGACCTTATTTTTGGTTGAGGTTTAGTATATCTTCTTTAGTTTCCTAGGGTCTATCCATAGGACTTACTTGTTTATTATTCCTAGAAAATTAGAAAAGGAACCCTCGCCATTAGCAATTCTAAACTTCTCTCTACTCAAATTGAAGTTCTACATAGTGGTCCTAACCTCTAGCACTTAGTAGGTGGGGTCATTTTGGGGGAGCCCAAGAAGGGTTCCCATCGGACTGCTTGACCTTAGGGTTGACCCTGGGTGTTGATCTAGAGCTAAGGTACTCACCTCACTCACCATCACTCACAAAACAAACCCAAAATTTCTTGACTTTGATCCCTTGATCCTTTGAAAGACTCAAGTAGATGATTCCCTAAACCCACTAGCCCTAGGCTAGGGTTTAGCTAAGACCAGTACATAGAGGACCCAAATAGGGTTTCCATGGGTCCATTGCTCCTTTATGGTGGTAGGCCCCAATTTTACCAAAATACCCCTCCTAAGCCCAAATTTTCAAAATTTCCAAAAAATCTCAACTGCCACATGGTCCAATTTGACTAATCTGACCATTTTGACAAAAACCCCCAAATTGCCTATAAAGGCCAAATTTCACTAAATTCACTTCAAATTCCCATCAATTTGGTCCCAATTTCTCCCAATTTAAATTCTAAACTCAAACTCATCTTCCATATGACTAATCCAAACCAAATCCAGACCCAATTGACCCATGCTTTGAGCCTAATTTTGATCTAAATGAAATCCCCAATTTTGGCCAATGACTTAATCTCACCAAATTGAACCTACAATCTACTGAATTTTCCACAATTTATGTTTAAAACTCTTCATAACACTCATACACATCAAACTTGACCTTTAATTGGCCTTGGTGAAGCCTAAATTTTATTTTTTTTTAAGCTAAGTCCAAAAAGCCCCAAATTTTCCCCAAATTGGCTATGTTCCCAAATTCCACCAAATCGAATGCCTTAAACCTAAAATTGATGCCCAATTTATGTTGAAAAACTCTTCAACACATTATTATTGACCATTCTCAATAATCAATTTGGACTTAGCCCAAGCCTAGCCCAATCTAGACCCAAGTTTAACCCAATGTGCCCAAATTGAGATAAATTCCAAAAATCCTTCAAATTGAACCCCCCCCCCAATTGAACTCAAAATCATTTTAATCCTTCACCAAAAATCTTCATTACAATCATCTACATAATTTTGGTCAACTAATTGGGCTCAAAATCATGGCTAGCATAACCCAAACCTAACTTTTAGCCTTTTTGACCCACATAGACCCCTTCACCAAAAATTGACCTAATCAAACCAAACTGGCCAACCAAAGTCCACCACAGCCACTAAGCTTTGCCTTTGGACCAGGAAAAATAAATCTAAACCCACCAAACTAAGCTATGGACCAATGGATCCCCAAATAAAGGGATTCATGCCAATTTTTGGGTCTTAAGCCAAATATCCTCACCATTATGACTAACCCTTGGGGGTAAGTAATAATTGAGCCTCCCCCTAGCTCACCTCACCCCTTAGCCACCTCCTCTATCCTTGTTGCTTGGCCTAATCGCCGGAAAATGGCCAAACTGAAAGCCACCCCCATGGAATCAAACCCAATTCAAACTTAGAGACAAACTCATCTCATTTTAAATTTAGAGCCTCTCTGCCCTCCACCTAAGTAAACTTTTTCACCCCCCAATTGGCCATGGCAACAACCTTAAGCCAATTTTATAAACCTCACCTCCATGGCCATAAGAGGAGGTGCTGAAATTTTCTCAAAGATACCCCCCAAATTGCTCCTAGAGCTCCTTTGAGACTTACTCAGTGTAACCCAACCACTAAATTGCCCTAAATCCCCTTTCCGGAGTTCAATTTTTTAGCTCAAAACCTTGACAGAGATAAGACAGAGCTCTCCACACCTCTACACTCAACCAAAATCAAATTAAACTCACGCACACCTTACACTATAGTGAAAGAAGACAAAGCCCCATCAAATCCCCCTCCCACAGAGCCTCCACAGTAGACTTTGATCAACACCCAAATTCATCCTTGATCAAATTAGGGTCTAGACCTTTCACCATGACCAGAGGCTCAATCCCTAGCCTCCTTGGACCTCCACAAATGTGCTGAGCACCTCTGATTGAAGCTTCCATTCTTAGAACAAAGATATTGTGATTCCCCTCTTCCCGAGCATATGTTCACTCTCTAGTTGATTAGAGTTGATTCCATGGCATCTTAATTGTATTTATATGTTCTACATGTTTAGAAGAGCATTTAGAAACAAACCACACTTAATTTGGCTAAGAAACAAGCGAGATCTCAAGCTTTAAAAGTGGACGATTCTCAGGCTAGGGCATCAGGGTCGATGACCACACGCTGTTGGATCGCACGTGTATTAGACAGATGACTCTGATCACGCCAGATGGAGAGACGGAATGGAAAGGTGAGACATGTAGCAACTGAAATGGACGGCGGCATCGAACAAGAGCGTGCCGCATGTAAAGCTTTGAGCGAACAAGGATGTGTTGGCGCCGCGTCACTTAAATAGAAAAATAAGGGTTTTTTTATTTAAATAAATAGCCCTAACTTCAAAAATTCATATCTTGGTGTAGAAAAATCATAAAAATAAAAGAAAAAAACTCTAGTGCTCAGTGCACAGAGCAAAACAACGTGGAAATGGTTTGAAGTTTATTTGATGCATATTTTATTTTTAATCAATTAAATACTATTTTGAGTCTGTAATTCTTCATACATGTAGAAATTTCATCATGGCTTCATATTTTGGCATGTTGTTGCCTCTATCATTGGGAACATTCTTTGATTTTTCCAAAGTCAAAGAAGTCCTCTAGACAAAGATCCATATTTTTCAAGTTTATGTCTTAATTTGTATAAATTAATCATAACAATTAGCATGTTACTTAAAAAATTCCAAGAAAGTTTTGGAAGGTTTATTATGGCCATAGAAACCCTTGGAATATGTTTCATGATCTATGTCATTAAGAATACACTTAACTTTCACAAAACCCTAAAATACAATGAAAATTAAATTGGAAAACAGAAACATCTAAATGACTAGGTTTTTAATCTCTACAGTAATTTGAAGTTCATAGAATTGCCCATAAAAATTTTGAAATATTTGAAGCTCATATGATAACTCAAATTGATTTTCTAACTTAAATGTCATTTTTAACACTAAAATATTTTTTAGCAATTAGAATACAACTCAAAAAATTATGAAAATTAGTTTTTGGAGTTCTCTGTGTTTAGACGAATTTTATAAAAAAAAATTTTTAGTTAAAATAAAATTTCCTTTTTAAGCCTTTTTTAATATTTAAATAATTAAAAAATGATAAAAATCACAAAAATAATAAAATTCATGGAAATATTCTAAATTGTTTCCTAAGCACTTAGGAACAACTGGAATTTTTTTCCTGATTTTCGAAGTGAAGATATTGAATTTAGAAGCTTAAAATAATTTTTAAAAGCTAAAAATTGATTTTCACTAAAATAATTCTAACAATTCAAAGGAAAATAAAAAAAAATGAAATTTGTTTTTCTAAGTTCCTTAACCTTAGGGATATTTTATAAAAAAGAAAAACTTAATTTTCCACTATTAACATGTTTTGTAATTAATAAATACTCCATTATTTTAAATAATTCTATTAATTAAAATAAAACTAAAAAATTCTTGAAATTTGGTCCCATGATTCTATAGTCTAAGTCTACCTCCAGTAAAAAATTTCAAATGATTAGGCTTTGTCTTGGTCAAGATAGGTAATTTTCTTTGAAAAATCCTATTTCTTGCGATTAAATAAATATATAATACAAATTAAAATTTGAAAAATCACATTTTCTCCTCTAATGTCTTAATTGACCCATGAGTGAGGTGAGATAAAAAATCCAAGGTCATTTGAATTAAATTTAATGAATTATGAAGTATTAGAACCATAGGGGCAAAAATATAATTTTGGATATTTAGCCTTAATTAACATTTAGGCTTAAGTCAAGAAAGAGGAAATGGGTAACCTTTGATCCTAATCAACATATTTGGATGTTTGAAACATAAGGTATCAATTTGTAGAAACCAATCTCACTTCTCTTAATTAAAAGGATATATTTGTAATTTCCTTAAATTTTTAAAATTTGGAAGTCTACTAAAACAAATGATTCTAAACTTAGGGGTATGATTTTGGGTGTTGATAACTCACTAAATTGACGCCCCTATTTGATGTTCAAATTACTTTCAAAAAATGAATCATCATCACTTAAAATTCAATCTCTTTCAAAATATAACTAAGACATCTATCAAAGTCTAAAGGGCCTAGTAGTGACCTAGGCTAAATCAAATTTGGTTAAATGAGAATTAGAAAAGTGAACATAATTAAAAATTGAACAACTTTAAAAAACACTACAAGCCCAAATTAAAAAGTTGGCTAAGTGTCTTAATAACACTAACATTCCCCTTTTAAGGGTAGTCACCCACATAATCTTCAAATTAAATTGTAATCAATGTTCACTAGGCATTAAAGGTATTTACAGTATGGATTATTAAGCAACATAATAAGTTTAAATGAGCTCGAGACTTTTCACCATGCAGTGAGAGGGAAGCACCAAACCTGTTTCTTTCTTCATGTCTATTCAATACCTTGGTGGTCTACTAAACTTAATATGTTTTGCTTAAAAAAAATCATCCTTAATTAAATTAATAGGGACCCACCAAGATATGACCTAGGATTAAGTAGATCACTAAAGCCTTACTTTTANCTCTTAATTAAAAGGATATATTTGTAATTTCCTTAAATTTTTAAAATTTGGAAGTCTACTAAAACAAATGATGCTAAACTTAGGGGTATGATTTTGGGTGTTGATAACTCACTAATTTGATGCCCCTATTTGATGTTCAAATTACTTTCAAAAAATGAATCATCATCACTTAAAATTCAATCTCTTTCAAAATATAACTAAGACATCTATCAAAGTCTAAAGGGCCTAGTAGTGACCTAGGCTAAATCAAATTTGGTTAAATGAGAATTAGAAAAGTGAACATAATTAAAAATTGAACAACTTTAAAAAACACTACAAGCCCAAATTAAAAAGTTGGCTAAGTGTCTTAATAACACTAACATTCCCCTTTTAAGGGTAGTCACCCACATAATCTTCAAATTAAATTGTAATCAATGTTCACTAGGCATTAAAGGTATTTACAGTATGGATTATTAAGCAACATAATAAGTTTAAATGAGCTCGAGACTTTTCACCATGCAGTGAGAGGGAAGCACCAAACCTGTTTCTTTCTTCATATCTATTCAATACCTTGGTGGTCTACTAAACCTAATATGTTTTTCTTAAAAAAAATCATCCTTAATTAAATTAATAGGGACCCACCAAGATATGACCTAGGATAGATCACTAAAGCCTTACTTTTCCGCTTTATATAAAGTGCTCTCACATGCATTTTGAGTTTTAGGTGGTGGAACGAGAAGACTCGCAATGTACACTTTTTCTAGTTTACAGTGTCGTCTTTCTTATACTTTCATACTATACTTTTTATGCTCATAAAACATGCATGTTAAATAACAATGTCACCCTTCATGAAAACCAAAACTGTTAGGATAGCCATAAAGCTAAAACCCAAAACCAAAATTAAAATCAACCAAGATAAAAATCACCTCCACAACATTCAAAATATAAAACAACTCAAAATTTAATCACAAACATCACACAAAACAATAACTACAACTAAATTAAGGTAGCTCTATCAGATGATTGGAAATAATTTGAAGGAGGTCACCTACTGTTGCTAACGAGGCCTCCCACGGTCTAAATGAAAGTGTGGAACTCATTAAGTTGAGTTTAGTAAATTTATTTAGAGTAAGTGAATCCAACAAAAAATTGTGGTACCGGAACAAGGGAACCATAGGATCCTAACCGGTGTCGCTTTAATCAACTTTAACATCTCCCATAACATTTAAAGAACTACAACCATAAGGACACCTGATTTGACATCATAACCTGACATCCTAAGAAACTTAAACTCATCACAGCGAGGAGCTTAAGCTAGCATGGTGGGCAGCACGACCATCTTCAACAACAAAACCTGTCTTCCCCAGCTAAACCTATTCCTTCCTTAGAATTAGAAAATAAGCCATAGGATTTTGAGGTTGTTTGTTTATGCAGCATAAATCCTCGCCTCATCTTTATGCCTTTGCACAGTTATGTTGTAAAATATAATCCCTAATTTGTCTTAAGATTTTGAGGTTGTCATTCATCAGGACCTAAATCTATACATCTTCCAGGCTATTTGTGTGATCATTCCACACTAATGTAAGCCCTAACAAATAAAATTTGTTGGATGAAAGACCTAAATATTTCTCCTCAAAACTGAAGCCAAACGATAGGATAGACTGTGAAGTCACCTAGGTTCTTTTCCAGATCTATGACATTCTTCCTTCTTTAGATTCCAAAAAACAAAATGCTCCAAATTTGAGCCAATCCCATTTCACACATCTTTGTCCGATTTCATTGAAAAGTCCTATCCTTTTGACCTCCTTGAAGATAATATTTTCTGATTTTTATCGAGAGTTTTCTTAGGTGACTTCGGTTATCTAAGAAGTAATTAGCTATAGGGGCTTTCCCTTATAGGAAACTTACTGAACCCAGCTTAATATAAACCCTATTTAATTCTTTATATTAAATAGGGGAACTTGTCGACAAATAAAATGGTTTTCGCAGATCAAACGGATGTCATATATTTTTTAGTTTATTTGATTGAGCCTTATCCTCAAGTCTTCTATTTATCCATCAGAACGGTTTGAGGTATAGTGCTCTTTCATTTAAACTATGAAAAATATGGGTTCAGTTTGCTTTCACATTTTTCTAAAACTTATATATCTATGTAAATTAAAATGTCCTTCAGAAGTTGGCGACGGGATTTCGATTCAAGTGATCGATAGCTTCCAACAGGCAACTTCACAACCAAAAATAGTGCCGACAAAACCTCTAAAAAAAGAGGGGGAAGTTTAAGGCTTGAAGGAGGGCAGCTGAAGAGAGGCGTGAGTGAGAGTTCAAAGACGAGAGAGAGATAGAAAGAGAGAAAGTGAAAGACTTAAAGATTTTCTTCAAGGATTGTGACTGGAGAGGGAAGATGAGATATTTCTTCTTCATTACACTCTTAAGAGAGAATTGAGAATGCTTGTAAAGAGGGAAAGTGCTTGAAGAGAACTTTTAGGGATTTGTTTGGGAGGAAGTGTGATATAAGTTGTGTCTTTTATTTCTTTATTTTTGTAAACATATTTTTATATATGAAACTGTGTTTTGTTGTTTCCCTCTCATGAATTCTGAGTACTCTTATTTTTCCTCCTACTTTAAGTTATGATTTTGTAAAGAATTGATTTTGTTTTCTACGGTTTTGAATGCCAATAATTTGTGATGAATTCAACTTTGATCGTCATTTATTTTTTGATGTGGTAACCTGAAATGTTAAAATGTTTTGAGAAACACATGTTCCGAAAGGCCTATGACTTCTACAACATAGTGAGAATTACATTTAATTACACGGGAGAGGATGTCATTCATGGGGTTGAGTGTAAAAAAATAAGGAAATATACTTTGTTGAATGTAGAATTGGAGATTTTAAGGTGACAGATTAAAATCTGCAATTTGGTCCAGTTGATTGGAAACTAATTTGAGCTTGCTAGCCTTCAAATAATGGATTAGTGGGAGCTCTAGAGTGGAAGTTGGTATCCTCCCAGCCTAACCATAGAATTAGGGACTAAACTCTGGAATAGTTAATGTCTTTATAAACTTGGAAGAGTGTAAGGAAAAGGATTTCTCCTATTTGGCACAAAAAAAATTTATATATTTTCAAATGATTTTGATTTCGTCACAATCCATATACTCATTGTGTAGGGCTAGGATGCTTTCATAAATTTGAACTCTTCATCACAAAAACTTTGTTTAGTTTTTATAAGTTTACTTTTGAAAATTTTTCAATTAATTTAATTAAATTAGTTCTTTTAACTGCATTTTCTTTATCATTCACTCAATTAATTTAGATTCAAATTTAGTACTTCAGTTTTATAGTTTAAATTTTTGATTTACATTATAATCAAAAGAATTTATCTATAAGCGTTTCCAACTTCCCTGTCGAATCGATATCTAGGTCTCCATTAGAGCCCTTTATTACTCGATCAATATGTATACTTGCATTACTATTAGGGAATTTGACAGTATAAAGAATTCTAAAAGATAAAATTATTCTTATTAATGCTATTTTTATTTGAGTTTATATTCCATATTTATTATTATAATTGTTGTGTGTATTTGCAAAAATAACACACACAAATTCGCCGCATCACATAGTATTTCCCGTCGCCTTTCCAAGATTATCTCTTCCACATGACTACCAGGAGTATTTAAACCTCGATTTATAAATCCTCTTTCCTCGATCAACTTCTTCTTCACAAGATTTCTATCAAATAATCTCTACGCATCAAAACTGATGAACTCCTTCGGTTGAAAATTCCTTATTTGTATTTCTTTTAAGAGTTGGAAGTCATAAGAACAAGAATAGTGGGTCCTTTCCATCCCTACAGATTTAAATTAACTTCAAATGATGAGTTTTAAGAGTTATATAGAGAAATATTTGTCCAAAAAGTGTTAATAGAAGCTTTCGGGTGGTTTCTCTTATTGCTGCACCTAGGTGCTAGATTCAGGCGTTTAAGCGCCAAGAGCTCTAAAAGTTTGCCCATAGGCGCTAGTTTTGGTACCTACGCTCCAGTGTACAATTATGCACCACCTCGTTTAAGGTTCAATTAAAACTCATTCCATATTTAAAATTCAATAACTAAGGTGTTTTATGTATTTTATTTACATGTAAGACTCTAAAGCAAATATAATTCATTGAAAGAGCCAATTTAACACAAAAATATAGTAAAATTAACTACAAAGATAACTATGGGTTGTTGATACACCAAAAACATGTGTAAAATTTTTGTAATGGATTAGTTGGACCTCTTAGATCTATAATTGACACTGTTGCTAGTGGATCATTAATGCCAAAATAATTCAATGAAGCATATTCTTTAATTAAAGAGATGGCTACTAATAATTTTCAATAGTAAGTATTAATCTTATGCTTCTATCAATTTTCTAAAGGTTGGGTTTAGGAAAAATTTCCCCTACTACTGCAGCTCTTCAATTAGTTGATCGTTTTATTACCTATCCTAAAGGAGTTATGGAAGATGTATTGGTAAAAGTTGACAAATTTATCTTTCCTGTGGATTTTATTGTCTTAGATATGGAGAAAGATAAAGAAATTCTTATCATTTAAGGAGACCATTTCTTGCCACTGGAAGAGCTTTGATTGATTGACAAAAAGGAGTGTTAACATTGAGAGTCAGTGATCAAGAAGTTACATTTAATAAATGAAAATCGATGAGATACCCAGTAAAAGGAAGAGATGATGAATGCTTTGGAATGAAAATTAATGATTATTTTAAGAAATGAATATTCTACAGATACATTTGAAAAAAAAACTAAAAAGAACATTTGGAGCATGAAGATGATGATATAATTCAAGATAAATCTATAGAAGTGAGTAATGAAAAATTGGATTATGTTCAGGAACAATTGAATGTTAGATACTATGGATAATATAAAAATCTTATTCCTTCAATTGTGAAATCTCCTGAACTTGAAATGAAAATAATTCTTACACATTTATAATATGTTTTTTTTCGGAGATTTATCCACATTACCTACTACAATATTGTCATAATTAACTGAATCACAAGAACAAAAGTTGTTGGAAACTTTAAGAAAATATAAGAAAGCCTTTGGATGGACATTAGCTGATATCAAAGGAATCATCACTTCGATTTGTATGCACAGATATTAATTAGAATAACTTCATGAACCAAAATTTGATCCTCAAAGAAGATTAAACTTTATGATGAAAGAAGTTGTTAAGAAAGAAATTTTAAAATGGTTAGATGCTGGAATAATAATCATATTCCAGATAGTGCTTGGGTAAGTCTAATTCACTGTGTTCCTAAGGAAGAGTGTGTGAATGTTGCAATAAAAGAGAATAATGAACTAATACTAGCACGACGTGTCACTGGTTGGCGAATCTGAATTCATTATTGAAAATTAAATTTTGTCAATGGGAAAGATCAATTTTTTTAGCTTTTTTTTGGACCAAATTTTGGATAGGCTAGCTGGGCACAAGTATTTTTTCTTTTTGGATGGGTATACTGGCTATCATGAAATTCTTATTGCTTGTGAGTGACCAAAGAAAAATATGTTGAGATTTTCATACCTATTTTATACTGTTTTTAATGATATTGCACTTTAAAGAAAGGTATTTTTGATGTTTTGTTGCAGGAATGATGAATTAGGGT
>JXCR01131344.1:10138-27330 GCA_002079205.1 Phalaenopsis hybrid cultivar | reverse complement strand
TGATGGTTTATTGCAGGAATGATAAATTAGGGTCATTGGAGTAAAAAGATGCAAAAAGAAGCAAATTTGGAGCAAAAAGGACCAAAATGTGCAAAATTGAACTAGGGCGCCGACGACACCCTCGACTCCGCCGAGGGCGAGATTTTCTCGAGACTCCAGAATTAATTCATTAAGAAGGTCTGCCGACAGCGCNGACGGCGAGAAATTCCCGAGACTCCAAATTAAATGATTTAGAAAGCCCGCCGACAGCGCCCTCAAGGCCGCCGACAGCGAGCTCGGCGGTTATGACCAATTAGTCTTTGGATAAGGACAAATTTTGAAGGGATGCTTAGGCAACTCTTGGAAAAGTTCATCCATAACTTTAAAATAAGATTTTGGCCAAAAATGGAGAAGACTCTAGAGTTCCTGGAGGTTAGAAAGGTTCCATTAGCGTTTGCACTCGAAGTCCTGGAGGTCCTAGAGGTTAAAGAGGTTCCATTAGTGTATAGAATTTCCAATAGTTTGGCCAAAAATAGAAGAGTGCTAGAGGCCTTGGAGGTTACCATTAGTGTATAGAATTTCCAGTAGAGTGTAACATTGTGAGGAATTCTTTGAGAGATTGTAAGAGTGGAGGGAAAGTGAGAGATTTCTTCCTCCTTTCCGAGGGAAAGAATATAGGGAGTAAAGGAAGTGCTAGGAGAGTTCCTAGAGATTAGAAAAATTCCAATATTAGTGAGGAATTTTCGAGAGATTGTAAGAGTGGAGGGAAAGTGAGAGATTTCTTCCTCCTTGCTACTTCAAAAAGGAATTGCTTCGAGAGATTGTAAGAGTGGAGGGAAAGTGAGAGATTTCTTCCTCCTTGCCGCTTTGAAGAAGAATTTTCGAGAGATTGTAAGAGTGGAGGGAAAGTGAGAGATTTCTTCCTCCTTGCTACTTCAAAGAGAAATAGGAGGTGCTAGAGAGAGTTCATAGAGGTTAGAAAGGTTCCAATATTGTGAGGAACTCTTTAAAATTGTAAGAGTGGAGGGAAAGTGAGAGATTTCTTCCTCCTTGCTACTTCAAATTCTTCGAGAGATTGTAAGAGTGGAGGGAAAGTGAGAGATTTCTTCCTCCTTGCTGCTTCGAAAAGGAATTCTGTGTGTTGTAAAGAAAGGAAGAGATTCAGAGGAACTTCGAGGATTTTTCTTGGGGAGAAATTTGAGATAAGTTTATTTATTGTTGTATNACTTTCACAGAAATTTCTATCCAAATATTTCCCTCTATCCAAAACTGCTAAACTTAGAAATGACATAACATCTTTTTGTCAGATTGATGGAGAGTCAATATACGAAGCTTGGGAGAGATTTAAAGATCTTCTTAGGAAGTGCCTTCATCATTCAATATCAGATTGGTTGATAATTCAAACTTTTTATAATGGATTAGTGCGATCTCTTAAATCGATTATAGATGTTGCGGCTGGTGGTTCTTTAATGTCAAAACCTTTTGATGAGGCTTATTTGTTAATAGAAGATATGCCTACCAACAATTTTCAATGGCCCTCTGAATGGGTAAATCCTAAAAGAGTAGGTAGTATCCATGATTTTGATGCAACATCTATGTTAGCTTCGCATTTTGCAGCAGTATTAAAGAAATTAGATCATTATGGGCTGAATTATTCTCCAAAACCTCCTATGATGGAAGAGAATTCATCTATGTAATTTATGGATGTTCAACCTTCATATGAGACTTTAAATGTTATTAATAAACTATTAGATACATTAAAAAGATATAAGAAAGCTTTTGTTTGGACATTAGCTGATATTAAGNTAGAACTTTTAAACTTGATGACTAGATAATCTTGTACCTACAAAGTTAATTTAATTACTTGAATTTTTTCTAGAAAATCTTACTATGGTATTTACTTAAATCAAGCTTATAGTATTTTTGAATTAAAACTTTACTACAATAGATCATACTTTTATGTAACTTAAATCAAACTTATAGTATTTTTGAATTAAAACTTTATTACAATAGATCATAACTTTTATGTAGAACTAAAATTACTTGAGGACAAGTAATAGTTAAGTTTGGGGGATTTTGACCAAAGAAAAATATGTTGAGATTTTCATACCTATTTTATACTTTTTTTGTGGGGGATTTTAACCAAAGGAAAATATGTTGAGATTTTCATACCTATTTTATACTGTTTTTGATGATATTGCACTTTTAAAGAAAAATATGTTGAGATTTTCATACCTATTTTACACTGATTTTGATGATATTGCACTTTAAATAAGGGTATTTTTGATGTTTTGTTGTAGGTATGATGAATTATGGTCATTGGAGCAAAAAAAAACAAAAACGGTGCAATTTGGATAAAAAATGAGCAAGAAATGAGATTTTTCCATCACCTCTTGATAAGACTTTCTATACTTAATCTCTTTTAAACTTCTTGCATATTTTTGAATGAGATTACATTTTAAAGGAAGGTTGTTTTTATGCTTATTTTGTAGGGTTGTTTGTTAGGAACGCAACGCAACTGAAATGGGGCGAAACAAAGCTAAAACGGAGCCAAAAGGAGCGAAACGGTGGAGCTGCACAGTCTGCTCGCCGACGGTGAGATTTACCCGAGAAGACCGAACAATGACAAAAAAGCTCGCCGACAGCGCCCTCAAGCCCGTCGACAGCGCGCGGGACAATTATGGGCCAAAATTCAATATATTTGGATGTTTTTCTGAAAAGTTTCTTGTGGCAACTCTTCAAACTTCGCACTTACATTTTAAAAGAACAAATTTAGGTTAGAAAAAAAAGGATTTATGTGAGAGGAATGTTAGGAAAAGTGTGGAGAAAGTTTAGGTTTCTTAGAATAGGAGTAGAAATGTAGATTTCTACCTTTTTGGAGAGATTGGAGAGGGGATTTTGAGAGAATTTGTAAGGAGATGTACTAGCATTGCATGGATCGGTAGGAGACTTTGTGGGAGAGATTTTCTTCTTTATTTCATGGGGAAAAGCTAAGTATTATTTTGTTCATTATCTTATGATTGTAAACACTTATCTAGTGGATTTGCTTTGGTTAAATGAAGTTTTCGTTGTGTTTTCTTCGCGCTTTGTGATGGGCTTCTCTTACTCTCTCTTATTGTTTAGAAATAATGGCATGAGAAGATTATGCCATTGTTTTCATTTTACTTTTCTTTTGTAATGAGTAGAACTCATGTTTAGGATTTTGTGATGCATGTTAGAAGCGGACTTAATTATCAATGTAATGGTTTTTACATGTACTTTATTTACATTACAATAAAGGCCTCTTGTGGTGTTAAAATTCGTTGTAATTGCATTAAGACCTGAGAGGGTTGTGTAATTTTCAACAAAGTAGAACCACATTCAGATACCATGGATGGTTAAGTTCATGGGAGTTGAATGTAAATAAATAGGGAAATATACTTTGATGGGCGTAGAATTTGAGATTTTAGGATGACAGACTAAAATCCCCAATTCGGTGCTATTGTTTGAGTACTGAAGCAGAGATATTAGCCCTTAGGTGAGGGGAACGTGAGAGCTCTGAAGTGAGTGCCAGTATCCTCTAAGCCTAGCCACAGATTCAGTAAACAAGCATAGGATTAGTCAATGTTCTTTATGCCTGGACCAAAGGGTAAAGAATAGGATTGCTCCTATTTGACATATAAAATATTTAATGCCTCTCATTTACATACAATATTTAATGCATCTCATTTCTTTACTTATCTACAATTCATTACATAAGAATAGTAGATATTTAATGCATCTCATTCCTTTACATTATCCAATTCATTACATAAGAATAGTAGTTTTGTATCTCAAAATTCTCCAAACCAATTCATCCAAAAAGGGTTATCTTTAGAATTAATATTTGCAATTTATTTAATGCATCTCATTCCTTTACATTACCTAATTCATTACATAAGAATAGAAATTTTTAGTATAATTCTCCAAACCAATTCATCCAAAAAGGGTTATCTTTAGAATTAATATTTGCATTTAGTTATGGCCAAAAAGGGTTATCTTTAGAATTAATATTTGCATTTATTATAGTTACTATCTTTACATTTAACACTTGAATTTAGGAGTAGTTGCTAGATAAAACATCATTTCAATTGACATTCCAAACTAAAGAAATTCTCTAAACCAATTCATCCAAAAAGGGTTATCTTTAGAATTAATATTTACATTTAGTTACAGTTACTATCTTTACATTTAACACTTGCATTTAGGAGTAGTTGCTAGATAAAACATCATTTTCATCANGCATAGGATTAGTCAATGTTCTTTATGCCTGGACCAAAGGGTAAGGAATAGGTATGCTTCTATTTGGCACAACATAATTTGAACTGCTTCATTTCATCCATTCACTATATTTTCTTGGCAAGGAGAAAGATGTTTTCTTNAAACAAGCGTAGGATTAGTCAATGTTCTTTATGTCTGGACCAAAGGGTAAAGAATAGGTATGCTCCTACTTGGCATAATATAATTTGAACTAATTCACTTTATCCAATCACTATAATTTCTTGATAAGGAGAAGGATTCTTTCTTATATATTGAATATCACATTCATACCTTCATTAGTATATTTAGTTACTTAATAGTTAAAATAACATATTTATTTCAATTGCCTATTAGTGATAGATAAGCAAATTGAATTTCGTTGTTGTGATTAAAGTATTACTTTTCTAAAATATTAGTTCGTAGTTCTAATCTTACTCCCTATGATCGATATCTAGGACTCCATTAGAGCCCTATATTACTTGAGCGATATGTATACTTGCGTTGACAATATCTAGGACTCTCCATTAGAGCCCTATATTACTTGAGCGATACGTATACTTGCATTGATAAGTGTGACTTTATTGCTTTTCTAAAATCTTAGTTCGTAGTTCTAAAGTTACTCCCTATGGGATCGATATCTAGGACTCTATTGAAGCCCCTATATTACTTGAGCGATATGTATACTTGCGTTGATAAGTGTGACTTTACAAATATTGAAACTTATATTACTTGAGCGATACGTATACTTGCGTTGATAAGTGTAACTTTACAATTATTGAATATTTTATACATCCATCTTTATCGAATCCATTACTTGAGCGATACATATACTTGCGTTGATAAGTGTGACTTTACAATTATTGAATATTTAATCTACTTGAGCGATACGTATACTTGCGTTGATAAGTGTGACTTTACAATTATTGAATATTTATTTCGTCCATATTTATCTTATATTTTGAGCGATACATATACTTGCGTTGATAAGTGTGACTTTACAATTATTGAATATTTTATACATAATTCTAATATTACTCCCTGTGGGATCGATATCTAGGACTCCATTAGAGCCCTATATTACTTGATTTCTAAACCACTTCCTGTGGGATCGATATCTAGGACTCCATTAGAGCCCTATATTACTTGAGCTAGTTCTAAACCACTCCCTGTGGGATTGATATCTAGTACTCCATTAGAGCCCTATATTACTTGTGCGATATTATTACTCCCTGTGGGATTGATATCTAAGACTCCATTAGAGCCCTATATTACTTGAGTGATACGTATACTTGCATTGATAAGTGTGACTTTACAATTATTGAATATTTTATACATACATCTTTATTTATACTTGCATTGATAAGTGTGACTTTACCATTATTGAATATTTTATATATACATCTTTATCGAATCTATAACCATTATTAAGTTCTAATCTACTCCCTGTGGGATAGATATCTAAGACTCCATTAGAGCCCTATATTACTTGAGTGATACGTATACTTGCGTTGATAAGTGTGAAATGGGATCAATATCTATGACTCCATTAGAGCCCATTATTACTTGAGCGATACGTATACTTGCGTTGATAAGTGTGACTTCCAATTATTGAATATTTATTACGTCCATATTTATCGAATCTATAACTGTTATTAAGTTTTGGTCCAGTTGCTGAGGAATTAAATCGTTTAGCAGTAGTATTAAAAACTTATATTTTTAAGTATATATAAAGTCGCGGTCAAGTTTTTGGTGTCGTTGTCGGGGAGTTAAGTAAACAAAAATCATGATTATAGTAACACAAATTAGGATTATTAGAAAATTTTTACTTGAATTGCAACTTATTTTCATATTTAGTTAATTATATTATTGTGTACTGATTTCACACTGTTAGAAGGATTAGAAGATTGAGAAGAGAACCTAGAAATTCTGATACAATGGAAAACAACATGAGCAATCAAGGAATAGAGAATGAACACCAACCTAGACCCCTACGAGATTATGCAAAATCCTACAACAGATGAAATTCACTTACNGTATGATGTCTATATTTAGTAAGTTAATTGATGATGGATTGGAAGTATTTATGGATGATTTCTCTGTATTTTTAACATCATTTGACGCATGCTTAAATTATCTTGAAAAAGTTTTGAAGTTATGCGAAAGAACCAATTTAGTTTTTTGGGAGAAATGTCAATTTATGGTTGCAGGAGGAATTGTGTTAGGGCATAAAATTTCAAAAAATAGTGGAGAAATGTCAATTTATGGTTGCAGGAGGAATTGTGTTAGGGCATAAAATTTTGGAAGATGGTATGGAAGCTGACCCTGCAAAAATTCAATTATATCTAAACTAACACCTCCTACTAATGTAAGAAAGGTTAGGAGTTTTCTTGGACATGTTGGATTTTACTATATCTAAACTAACACCTCCTACTAATGTAAGAGAGGTTAGGAGTTTTCTTTGACATGTTGTTTTTTACAGGCGTTTTATTAAATATTTTTCAAAAATTACCAAACCTCTATGCCAACTTTTTAAAAAGGACAAGAAATTTGAATTTATTGAAAGCTGTTTAAATGCCTTTGAGTTATTAAAGGAAAAATTAATCACAGCCCTTATTATAGTTTCACCTAACTGGGATAAATCATTTTAACTGATGTGTGATGCTAGTGATTATGCTATTGGAGTTTTTCTTAGACAAAGGTACAAAAAGATTTTTAAAGTTATAAATTATGCTAGTAAAACTCTTAATGATGCACAAATTAACTATATTGTCACTGAAAAAGAGTTACTGGTCATTGTGTATGCTTTAGATAAATTCAAAACTTATTTAATTGGAGCTAAATGCATTGTGCACACTGATCACTCTGTTATTAAATATCTAATGCAAAAGAAGGATGTCAAACCAAGGTTGATTAGATGGATACTTTTGATACAAGAATTTGATCTTGTGGTTATTGATAGAAAGGGAATTGATAATTAAATTTTTGATCATTTGTCAAGATTAGAAAATCAGGAATTATCTGACACTGATAATGAAATTACAGACAGTTTCCCTGATGAACAACTTAATAATATTAATGAGTGTAAATTACCATGATATGTTGATATTGTTAATTATATTGTAAGTGATATTTTACCACCTATGCTGACACTGCGACAACAAAGAAAATTTATTCATGATGCAAAAGCATATTTTTGGGATGAGCCTTATTTATATAAATAATATAAGGATTTTATTATGATAAGATGTGTTCCTTATGAAGAAACTGAGCTGATCATTCAGAAATGCCAGGATTGATAAAACTGCTTATAAAATTTTACAAGTTGGATTTTATTGGCCTACTATCTTTAGAGATGTTTATATATACATAAAAACTTGTGATTGATGTCAACATGTAGGCAATATATTTAGAAGAAATGAAATGCCTCTAAATTTCATATTAGAAGTTGAGATCTTTGATGTTTGGGGATTAGATTTTATGGGACCATTTATTCCTTTATTTGGGAACCTATATATATATTAATTGTAGTGGACTACGTTTCTAAGTGGATTGAAGCACAAGCTTTACCTCATTGTGACACTAAAAGTGTTTCAAGATTTTTAATGAAAAATATTTTCACTAGGTACGCATGCCTAGAATGATTATCTCTAACGGAGGATCCCATTTTAGGAATAAATATATTCAGAGATTGACAGAAAAACTTAATATTATTCATAGAATCTCTACTGCCTATCATCCACAAACCAGTGGGCTAGCCAAAGTTTATAATAGAGAGATTAAACAAATACTTGAAAAGACTGTAAACCCTAGTAGAATAGATTGGTCCACTAGACTGGATACCGCATTATGGGCTTACAAGACTTCTTATAAAACTCTTATTGGAATGACTCCTTACAAACTGAGTTTTGGAAAGACTTGTCACTTACCAGTAGAATTGGAGCATAACTGACTCCTTATAGACTGATTTTTGCAAAGGCTTGTCACTTACCAGTAGAATTGGAGCATAACAATTGGGCGATTAAAGAATTTATTTGAAAGATGCTGGTAAGAAGAGATTGTTACAATTAAATGAATTGGAAGAATTAAGAAATCTGAAAGATGCTGGTAAGAAGAGATTGTTACAATTGAATGAATTGGAAGAATTAAGAAATGAAACTTATGATAATGACAGAATTTATAAGGAAAAACTAAAGATATGGCATGACCAAAATATTAACCAGAAGAACTTTGAACCAGGACAAGAAGTTTTGCTTTACAACACTAGGTTGAAGTTATTCTCTGGGAAATTGAAATCTTGTTGGTTAGGACCCTTTACGGAGACTCAAGTTTATACTTACGGAGTTGTTGAGATTGAAGATTAGAAAATTGGAAATATATTTAAAGTAAATGGACATAGATGAAAACCATATTTTTAGGACAAAGGACCAAATTTTAAAGGAGTTTTAATGATTAGACATAGATTAAAACCTTATTATGAGGGTAATAGACCAAATTTTAAAGAGGTTTTAATGATCAGTCGATTTAACACCTGAATAGGTCGGGCTGACAACGTTAAACCAAGTGTTTAATGATCAGTCAACCTGAATGACACCTGAATAGGTCAGGCTGACGACGTTAAACCAAGCACTTTATGAGTGGCAATCCATATTTATCTTTACCTTTATTGAGATTATGGTAGTTTTTATTTAAAATTATCATTAGTTTGTGGTAGTATTAAGCTCTGCTACTCTTATTTACCCTTGAATCATCATAAAAATTGGATCCATAAAGAAAAATTGGAACACATTCAGAATAGAGCAAAACTGTGCAATTTTTGCCTTAGGCACCAACGGCGCCCTCGACGCCACCGACGGTGGGTTTTTCCTGAGAGTTTAGGCAAAATAAATACAGAAACTCGCTGAAGGCGCCCTCGACCCGCTGACGGCGAGACCGGCAAGATGGAAGTTTCTTGGGTTTAAATGATAGCTTTTGGCAGTTTTTGGGTGGGAGTTACCCTTTTAAACTCAAAAATTCGATTCCTAGTTCATATTTTCCCCCAAAAATGAAGTCAAACTCCACCAAATTCATTCTTATGGCGTCCAATTCCCTTGATAATCCCAGAGTGCGAGTTTTCAATCGGCGAAAGTTTATTAGTGTGGAAGCGCAGCGAATCTTCAACAAGTTAATGACGAAGAAAAGTTTGATCAAGGAATGAGGATTCGTAAATTGCGGATTGAATAATCCCTCGACGGAAATTGAAGAGACGATAGTGCGGTGAAGATGGGAATTGTTGTGCTACACTATCGCCGCCAGGGTTTTTCCTGTGGTAAAAGAATTTTATGCAAATTTACATGGAATCAACCAGGGAGTTGTTTATGTGTGAGATAGATGGATCACTTTCACTCCTGCACGGATCAATGAATTATACATGATCGAGAACATTCCTGTCTGCCACTATTCCAATTTTATCCCGACAATAAACCAGATGAATGAAATTTACCAATAGTTAACGGACGAAACTGACGACTGGGAAATGAGAGAGAATGGGTATGTTAGTTTTTCTACGACACTCCTAAATCCTGTTTCAAAACACTGGCACTTTTTCATTTCTGCGAAACTGTTACCGATAATGAAGATCGGTAAAAATTCTAAAGAAAGTGTTATTTTGAATTACTGCATCCAAAGGGGACTGTCGATTGATATTGGATCAATAATTATGAAGTCACTTTTGGGCCTAATCATTCATGGATCAACTTATGGGCTTGGACACCCTTCCACAATTTTCTCACTTTGCAGTCAGTTCCAAGTATCCTACAAAACTTGGGAAAATGTACTTCTACCTTGGAAGCCTTTGGACCCAACTGAGAGATTCCCAGCTTTTGAAGATGAAAATGACATGGCCATTATAGTAGATCAATCATCTTAAAATTCACTGTCAGTTCAACCCTTAATTCCTAATAAAAACTCTGGTGATCCTACGCAGAATCAATAAATTGGATGTACAAAATGTCATGAATGCAATTAATAATATCTCTAATTTCTTCGATCATCTAGACTGGAGAAAGAAAGAACATTTTGATCACTCTGGACATTTAGAATATAGTTTGATACGACTAATGAGGAGGTTGAAATANTCGGTGAAAGTTTATTAGTGCGGAAGCACAGCGAATCTTCAACAAGTTACTGACGAAGAAAAGTTTGATCAAGGAACGAGGATTCGTAAATTGCGGATTGAATAATCCCTCGACGACAATTGAAGAGACGATAGTGCGGCGAAGATGGGAATTGTTGTGCTACACTATCGCCGTCGGGGTTGTTCCTGTGGTAAAAGAATTTTATGCAAATTTACATGGAATCAACCAGGGAGTTGTTTATGTGTGAGATAGATGGATCACTTTCACTCCTGCACGGATCAATGAATTATACATGATCGAGAACATTCCTGTCTGCCACTATTCCAATTTCATCCCGACAATAAAACCAGATGAATGAAATTTACCAATATTTAACGGACGAAACTGACGACTGGGAAATGAGAGAACGAGTATGTTAGTATTTCTACGATACTCCAAAATCCTGTTTCAAAAAACTGGCACTTTTTCATTTCTGCGAAACTGTTACCGATAATGAAGATCGGTAAAAATTCTAAATAAAGTGTTATTTTGAATTACTGCAATTTTCTCAACTTATGGGCTTGGACACCCTTCCACAATTTTCTCACTTTACAGTCAGTTCCAAGTATCCTACGAAATTTGGGAAAAGGTACTTCTACTGAAAGCCTTTGGACCCAACTGAGAGATTCCCAGCTTTTGAAGATGAAAATGACATGGCCATTATAGTAGATCAATCATCTTAGAGTTCACTGCCAGTTCAACCCTTAATTCCTAATAAATACTCTGGTGATCCTGCGCAGAATCAAAAAATTGGATAAGGAGGTACAAAATGTCATGAATGCAATTAATAATATCTCTGATTTCTTCGATCATCTAAACTGGAGAAAGAAAGAACATTTTGATCACTCTGGACATTTAGAAGCTAGTTTGATACAACTAATGAGGAGGTTGAAATTAATAGAGGAGGATTCTACTGAAGAATTTTCATTAATACGACTGATGAGGAGGATGAAATTGATAGAGGAGGATTCGACTGAAGAATTTCCATTCTGCCCCTTTTACAACCTCTTCGTTCATGTGCAATCAATGGGTGATCTCAGAGGAGAATCTAGTACTGAATCTAAAGAATAGTAGATTTATATTACTACCTATCTGTCTGTCTATGTAATTTTATTTAAACTTTGTATCTGCTTTGTTTTAGAATTATGCTTTTAGATCTCTGTATATTTGAGACTAAGCATAGTATGTTTTGTTTTCAGCATTTTGAGTGTTGTGGCTTGAAATTAATGTGTCGAGGTTGAGAAAATACCAAACTTAGGTGTGTTATGTAACGTATATTGTACCTCTTGGAATTTATGTATAAATGTGATGTTTTGTGTTGTGAAAGTTTATTTGTGCTAAGTACATCATTTAGTCACTTAAAATTATGTCTATAATGATTAAACAGATGTCGTTAAGTCTTGAAATTGATCAAAATTGCAAAAATCCAGGAATTGGACAAAATTAATAGAGCCCGCCGACGGCGCCCTCGACGCTGTTGACGGCAGATTTTTCTTGAGACTTAGGATTTAATTCCAATAGAGCGTGCCGACGGCTCCATCGACCCCTCCGACGGTGAGCTTGCCAAAAAACACTTTTAACTGCAATTTTGAATAGTCAACCGCCACTATTCATCATCCCCTTCCTCCTAAAAACACAATTTTTGATCTAGGGCTTGAGAGATCTTGGATTGAGGCATTTTAATGCTTTTTAACACCAATTTGATCATCTCTAGGTAAGAGCTTCACTCCAAACTAAAAATATTTAATTTTCACCATGGATTTCTTGCACATTGAGGAGATCCAAAAATTTTGAGTATGTGAAGAAAATATTGGGAAGAAATTCATGGGACTTAGTGTTGAACTCTTAGTATTACTATTGGAAGCCATTATTTGCATATTTGAAGTATATTTTGGAATTTTTCTATAATTTGATTAGATTGAAATGGATCCACGACAAAAGAGACAGATTGAGTTCGACGAGTCTCGCTTCTTTAATGCAATGGCTCAAATAAGATTTACTTCAGCATTTAAAGGAAAGAAGTGCATACAAGATCGAGTTTTTGAGAGTCCGGGTGGAGAAATTGAACGAGTTATTGTCGAGCGGAGGTGGGAAAACTTTTGTTACACCACCAATAAAGCTGATGCAAATGTTGTGAATGAGTTCTATGTCAATGTAATCTATTCTGAAGATGGAATCGTTCAAGTGAGTGGATTCCCTATTGAATTTACTTCTGCCCGCATCAACACTTTTTACGAAGTCCCAGACTCTTATAGCTGCCACTATGAATCCTTTAGTACAATGGAAGGCCCTCTGAATGAAGTGATCAACTTTCTCACTGATGGGAAAGGAACGTGGAAGATTAAACAACGAGAACGGGTAAACTTTTCTGCTTCCATGTTGAATGCCACCTTTAAGGCGTAGCACCATTTTATTTCCTCTACTTTGTTACCGCATGTTGATGTTACAGCATGTTGAATTTCCATGTTGATGTTATATTTTCTGATGTTATAGCATGTTGAATTTTCTGAATTTCCATGTTGATGTTATAGCATGTTGAATGCCACCTCTAATATGTTGAGATTTTCATACCTATTTTATATTCTTTTTGATGATATTGCACTTTAAAGAAAGGAATTTTTTATGTTTTATTGCAGGAATGATGAATTAGGGTCATTGGAGCAAAAATCTGCAAAAAGGAGCAAATTTGGAGCGAAAAGGACCAAAATGTGCAGAATTGAACTATGCCGCCGACGGCGGCATCGACCCCGCTGACGACTAGATTTTCCCGAGACTCCAGAATTAATTCATCAAGAAGGTCCGCCGACAGCGCCCTCGAAGCCGCCAACGGTGAGCTCAGTAGTTATGACCAATCAGGCTTTGGATAAGGACAAATTTTGAATGGATGCTTAAGCAACTCTTGGAAAAGTTCATCCAAAACATTAAAAGAAGGNTAGGTAAGAGCTTCACTCCAAACTAAAAATATTTAATTTTCACCATGGATTTCTTGCACATTGAGGAGATCCGAAAATTTCGAGAATGAGAAGAAAATATTGGGAATAATTTCATAGAGCTTAGTGTTGAACTCATAGAATTACTATTGGAAGCCATTATTTGCATATTTGAAGTATATTTTGGAATTTTTCTATAATTTGATTGGATTGAAATGGATCCACGACAAAAGAGACAGATTGAGTTCGACGAGTCTCACTTCGTTAATGCAATGGCTCAAATAAGATTTACTTCAGCATTTAAAGGAAAGAAGTGTATACAAGATCGAGTTTTTGAGAGTCCGGGTGGAGAACTTGAACGAGTTATTGTCGAGCGGAGGTGGAAAAACTTTTGTTACACCACCAATAAAGCTGATGCAAATATTGTGAATGAGTTCTACGTCAATGTATTCTATTCTGAAGATGGAATCATTCAAGTGTGTGGATTTCCTGTTGAATTTACTGCCGCCAACATCAACACCTTTTACGAGGTCCCAGACTCTTATAGCTGCCACTATGAATCCTTTAGTACAATGGAAGGCCCTCTGAATGATGTGATCAACTTTCTCACTGATGGGAAAGGAACGTAGAAGATTAAACAACGAGAACGGGTAAACTTTTCTGCTTCATGCTGAATGCCACCTTTAAGGCGTAGCACCATTTTATTTCCTCTACTTTGCTACCGACTTATCACCATAGTGAGATAACTAGAGATAGAGCTATTCTAAATTTCTGTATTCATAATAATAAAAATATAAATGTGGGGAGGATTATTTTTAAGAATATATTGACTACGGCAAAGAGTGAGATAAGTGGAGGTGTAGGACATCCTGGCCTTGTTTATGCACTTTGCCAACTTTCTAGAGTGGAAGCTAGAGATGAAGAATGAGTTTACCCTATGAAACCCATTAGTAAACCCAATTTGAAAACTTATATCCCATGAGAAATGGAGAATTGGGAGTAGAAGTCAAGAACCTTCTACTAGTAGAGATGTCCCTGATGAAGAATTGGTTTACCTTATGAGAACCACTAGTAAGGCCAATTTAAAAACCTATGAATCTAAATGGAGAACTGGAAGTAGAAGTCAAGAACCTTCTACTAGTAGAGATGTCCCCTCTACAAGCTATGACCTATCCTATGAAACCCATTAGTAAAGCTAATTTGAAGACTTATGAATCCCATGAGAAATGGAGAAAAGATGAGGAATGGGTTTACCCTATGAAACCCATTAGTAAAGTTAATTTGAAAACTTATGAATTCCATGAGAAATGGAGAACTCTATGAAACCCATTAGTAAAGTTAATTTGAAGACTTATGAATCCCATGAGAAATGGAGAACTATTATGAAACCCATCAGTAAAGCTAATTTAAAGACATATGAATCTCATGAAAAATGGAGAACTTGGAAAGTCAAGAACCTTCTACTAGTAGAGATGTCCCCTCTATAAGTTATGACCTTCCACCTTCTAAAGTGAAGAACCTTCTACTAGTAGAGATGTCCCCTCTACAAGTTATGACCTTCCACCTTCTAGCTCCCCTACTCTGACTGAATTGATGAATGAGTTGACCTTGCAGCGGAAGAGCATAGAATTAATAAATGAAAGGACTTGAGGTTTAGAACGTCGACATGATTACTATAGTGAGTACCTTAAGAGGCATTCAAATTTTGAGGTAGCTTATTATGAAGCTCAGGCCCGACACTACAGAGGTGAGTCTGATGTTACTTTCCCTGAGTGCCCCCGATATACTCAGTATCAGCCTGATCCACCTGCTGATCAAGGCAAAAAAGATATAGCTTGAGATTTTGATATTTGAGTATCATCCCAATCCACCTGCTGATCAAGGCGATGAAGATATAGTTTGGGATTTTGATATTGAATGAAATTGATGTACTTGTATTTGTACTTTTATTTCTGTGATCTTTTGTAATAGAAATGGATGTTTAGGTGTATTTAGACTTTCATTTTTATTATTGCGTTGTACTTGGATGATTTTTAATTTTTGTTATAAAGTTAGTGTTGTAGTTAAATTTGCATGTTTAGTATAATAGATGTTGATTAGTATTTTGTAATGTCATGTGATTTTTATTTCGCATTTTAATTGTAGACGTGTTAGGAAATGTTGTGCTTGTTTAATGTTTTTGTTTTATACTTATTTCAAATTTTCATTACCCAGAAATTTTTCTAATGATTTATATGTGTAGAAAGCTCCTAATATTACAGACCAGGTGAAGTAAAAATTTGAGAAGGCCTGTATATGGTGTAGAAAGCTCCTAATATTATAGACCAGGTGAAGTAGAAATTTTGAGAAGGCCTGCAAAAGTTTGATAATGATGAAAATGCCTAAAATACTGAGGTATGATTTATATTTATAGTTTTTCTTTCCACCTGTATTATTTAATATTCCAAAATTTAAGTTTGGGAGAGGGAAGAAAAAGATTAACTATTAGATGTCCTTTATTTAATTATTTTCAAAAATTATTAATATGATTTTATGTAGTGAATTTAATTCAGTTAACTATATTTTGCAACTATTTAAATATTATGGTAGATTTAAAGAAATATTTTTGTAATGAAAATTAATTTTGGGACTTAAGATATTTAGTATAAGAGAATAAGATTATAGTTAACTATTTAAAGTAAGGGAAACTATATTTTAAAGTATTAAGAATTGGGATATTCATTTGAGAAGAAAAGATTGGGGCATAATGATATAAAAACTACGAAATATTTATAAGGTAAAGGAATACTTTGAGTTTCAAATTTAGGGAAAGAAAGTTGATGTTCAAAATCCTTAAAGGCTATTCAGATATAGTAATCCTCACTTGAAAAAGGAAAAATAAATGATTGAAAACAATCCCTGAAAAGAAAAGAAAAATATATAGGATTGAAAGCAATCCAAATGAAAAAGAGAAAAGAAAGAAAAAAAGATGAAGGTGAGGAGAAACTTAAGGATATGTCTAATAAAAAATTGGCTTCACTGGACCTACCTAAAGGGAAAACCTAAATACATTCCTGAACTTAAATTTATGGAATAGATCTTTTACTAGTAGTGTTCTCATGAAATTCCTATCATTTGAATATTCTAAGTGACCATTGAATTGATATTTTACTAGTATAGTTATCACGAATTCTTATCATTTGAATATTCTAAGTGACTTAATATTGCAACATATAGTCATTCTTGAAATGAATAGAAGAGTATTTGAATATTCTAAGTGACTTGATATTGCAACATATAGTCATTCTTGAAATGAATAGAAAACTAGAACTCTTAAACTTGATGACTAGATAATCTTTTAATTACTTGAATTTTTTCTGAAAATCTCACTATGATATTTATTTAAATTATACTTATAGTATTTCTAAATTAAAACTTTACTATAATAGATCATAACTATAAGTACTAAAATTACTTGAGGACAAGTAATAGTTAAGTTTGGGGGATTTTGACCAAAGAAAAAAGATGTAGAGATTTTCATACCTATTTTATACTGTTTTTATGATACTGCACTTTAAAGAAAGGAATTTTTGATTTTTTATTGCAAGAATGATGAATTAGGGTCATTGGAGCAAAAAGATACAAAAAGGAGCGAATTTGGAGCGAAAAGGACCAAAATGTGCAGAATTGAACTATGGCGCCGACGGCGGCATCGACCCCGCTGACGACCAGATTTTTTCGAGACTCCAGAATTAATTCATTAAGAAGGTTCGCCGACAGCGCCCTCGAAACTGCCGACGGCGAGCTCAGCGGTTATGACCAATCAGGCTTTGGATAAGGACAAATTTTGAAGGGATGCTTAGGCAACTCTTGG
>JXCR01131343.1:4307-75132 GCA_002079205.1 Phalaenopsis hybrid cultivar | reverse complement strand
GAGATCATAGGAGAACTCTGTTAGTATCAAAATCTTCTCGGCGGCAGCAGAGGAATCGTTTTTGGGTCCCTCGAACCAGCCAGAGACTCGATAGTCCTTGGGAGCACTGGAATAGCGAATCGGAGAGGAGGAAGGAAAGGGCTACAGTTCTTTCCTTCCCTGGAGAGAACTGATCCGAACGGAGACAAAACTGAAAGGGAATCTAATCGAGAGGCGAGTAGCAGCTTAGATCGCGAACGAAGCAGGGAGCGGGTTTGCGAGCTCGATCTCGAACGAAGGAGGAAAAAATGCCGAATCCGAGAGGCGCAAGGGCAGGAGCTTGATCGCGAGGGTAGCAGAGTAATTCATGAGAAAACTCGAGGAGGAAACGCCGATCGCCAGTATGATCCCGCGGGCAGCGTTATTCGTAAAATAAAATTCGCGATTTCCAGCACGCAGTGTAAACGTGTTATTCAAACAATAAGCGACGTTTTCAAAAACGCCGGCCACTATTTTAAGCTGTTCCAAAAGGGGCCTAAATCAAATAAAAATAAAGTTTGTGGAGCCACGTTAGGCTCCGTCATTGAAATTTGAAATATGCCAAAGGCTCAACATCTAAGTACCACGAGCCTCCCATGTTCACATAACTTTTATTCCACTACCCTTGTGCTATAACAATGCGCTCCATCCAAGCATCGACTTTCAATTACAGATGAGTCAAAGAAGATTTACTTACATACCACTAAATTCTTACGTATCTACATGTCTAAACACCTAAACTTCTTTGCTCTATCTAATTGATGAGATTTGAGAAAACCCTAGGAGAATCATGCCATCTCTAATTTGTTACAACCAACAACAGAGATACTGAATCGCTGCTGCAGAAACTAATATTTTAATTTTTTTGCAATCCTACGCATCCGAAATGACACTAGGTTACGTCATCCGGCGTGCTCCAACTGCCCCACCCAAAAACGAGTACTTTGGAAGGGTAAGACACGTGGAACATGAAAAAATGAATCCAGAACAGTAATAGAAAAAAAAAAATTATTATTATTATACAAATCACAATAAAAGCGGCAGTTAACTCGTCATTTTCTTTCAATCGAAGTCGAAAACAAAAATACAGCGATATGAAATTCCCTATTAATATCAACTCTTTCACTGTGGCTCCATGTATCCTGAAAAAAAAAAGTGTTGGGATTCTAGACGCAAGTTGTTTCTGGACACGGAATACGATACACCTGGTAGAGCAGGAGTTAACTAGCTATTTTATTTTCAATATATCACGTCGGTTATTTGAGCGTAACTTGAATCTAAATTTCGGACACAATATTTTATCGTCTGTTGCCAACAGATTTGCCTCCTTCCCCTCAATATAAAGAAAATATTACATTCTCTAAATGTGTGCCGACAAGAATAGATGAAATATCGACATCACCATAAATGGCGTGTCATGTTCATTCACCGTGATCAGCTATAAAATATATAATATTTTATCCTCAACATTAGCATGAAGGGGACGGTCAAATTATAGCAACACACAATAAAATAACTATGGGGCTGTTAATTTATTAATTGCAGGGTGCAAAAATTCAATTTTACAGTACAGTAAATTAATTAAAACATTCAGTACTTCGTGTAATGCGTAATTGCATTAACTCGAACAGAAGACAAAAAAAAAAGCAGATCAAGTACTTCGACCTTTGTTTTTTCTATTGCTGAGAACCTTCTGTCTTATTTAATCTGTATGCTAACAAATATTGTTTAAATTAATAAAAATATTCCTTTAGATAGAGACTTCGAAATCTAGAGAGAGAAGGCATCCACATGATCGACAATAGAAGAAAAATGGTAAGCGCCTTGGATACTCTTTTCTCCGGTGTTTTAATTTTGTTTGATTCCCTTGAATCTTATCCTTTGAGCTGCATACGGAAAAGATGGGAATNCATACGGAAAAGATGGGAAGATGAAGAGGAAATGGTGCTTCGAGAATCTTTAACACGGTCCTTTAATGGTGGAGGCTTCATGGAAAGATCTGTCAAGATATATCCTTCCACATGTGCTGCTTTCCATGGATCTAAATTTGCAATTTTTCTAAGCTTATGAGACCCAAATGCAAAATGGTTCAGACATTATAATGCTCTAGCAATGGCTTTAAGTACATCAGCAAAATTTGGATTGTGAGAGTGATATTTTTTCCTTTCTTCAGTCATGGCTCACCAAACTTGTGATCCTAAGTGTACGTAGGGGCGGAATCTGGTTATGCCCTCTTAAAATTTGAGGTTTTTCTATACCCACTCAATTATAATTTTTTTGGCGATTACTTACAAAAAATAAAGACATCTGATGATTTTGAACGCCTTAAAAAAATATGGGTTTCGCCCCAAGTGTACATGACTTGTTCATGACACATAGCAATGCTATAATTTCTTATTTGGTGTAAGTGGGAGTGCATCATGATCAAACTTTATTTTTTAGTTCAAACGTGTGAGTGGGCCCACCCAAATTAATTTATTTTTTTCTTGGATGGGTCATAAAATATGTGTATCAAATGGTTGATATGAGAACAACCTTCTCCAACGTCTATGCCGTTTATTCTTTCACACAAATTGATACTAATTTCACTCAACTACGTTGATATATTTTAGCATCATTACTATGAGTGCGCATATGAGAGGTTGGCCCTCCATTTTCTTATATTAAAATTAATCTGTTTTATAAATAATACATTTCTCGAGCTTTTGTGCTGATAATTGCGAGAAGCATTACTCTATAATTCAATTAGGAGACCGGTTATAAAATTTGCGTCTTCCATAAAGTGATACAGCATATTGAGCTTTAAATTACTTTTGAACCAAAAATTACTAACAAAAAATTATTTTAGCAATAGTTTTGGGCGGCTATATATACAATTTTAATCACTAGAAAAATTTTGCAACTTTATGCCTTGGTATGCAAACTCGTGGTAAAGCTCAGAAGACTTAATGAACTCATTAAGAACCAAAGAAAAGACGGACTAAATTACCTGTTGCACAAAGTTCTGTAAGGGTCACTGACAGAATTTTAAGCATGGTTAGGTTTTGTATTTCATTAATAAGAGTTAAGTAGTTAATTAGTATTAGTGAGACCATAAGGAAAAAGATGATGAAATAAAATGAACAGAGTTCATGCTCATATTTCTTCAAATGGAGTCAATTTACAGAAGAACAAGAATCTCAATAATACTAATTAACTAATTAGCTATTCTCATTAATAAAATAAAAAACTAACCATGCTTAATGTCCCATTAGTCGCTCATCTTAGCTCTCAAATAAATCATCTAAGACTCAAAGAGCACTCATCTAGCTTAGAAGATTCAATAAGTTTAGAAGGTAGTCGTCAAATGTGATGGATCGAAACTTTGAAACTTGTTATGTTGGCACTCACTTAATTCAATGAGTTTAAACTTAATTGATACTCACCCATGGTAAAATTTTCAAGACTACATGAGACTCATCCATTGCAAAGTATGTTGGATTTGTGGAGCCTGGAAGCACCCACAACTGCAAGAAGCACGAAGCAAAGACCCCGTGCATCTTCAGTTTCGTATAACCACGCCTGAAATGGGTGTAACTATGTCGGATGGCATACATATGCCGAACAACGACATAACCACATTTATGGTTGGGTCACTTCATCTGGAGTGCACAAAAAAATTACGTCGTTCGACGGACCATGCTGATGGTTACATCTTAGCGAATTAGTTCTTAATCCCTCTGTTTGAGGAACGAAGTAAAGTTATGATGTGTGGTGTATTCTTTCAAAGGCTTTGGTGTAGAGCGGTGGAGTTTGAGAAGTGGATTTCAAAGCAAGGGCTTTCTCTTGGGAGATTGAGAGGAAGATTTGGGCAAAGTTCAGTAATTCTATTGATTTTAGAGAGAATTCCTGAGTGAATATTTCTGTGTTTTTTTTTAGTTTTTTTATTTTTTATTTTTTGGTGTGGCTCTATAGTTTTTTCTTGTTATTGGATTTTTCCATGTTAAATGTTGGTGTTCTTTTCTGAAATTATTTTATTGTGCTTCTGTTTGAATTTTTGTTCTAAATTTTTTGAATTAGTGAAATTATATACAAAGGTGTGGTTTAGATTTCGATTTGATCAGACCCAAGCTGTCTTAATTTTTTATCCCAACAATTGGATTCAAAGAGAGGGGTTCTTTGACTTTGAGTGAGAGTATTGACCAACAAAGTGAGGTCTAAAGTGGAGAAATTTAATGGATCAAACTTCGTGTTTGGGAGATTTCAAGTGGAGGATTTGATGTATAAAAAAGTATATCTACCATTTCAAGGATTCACCAAGAAGCTTGAGTTTATGATTATAAAAGAATGGGAAGTACTGGATCAAATAGCCTTGGGTTTGGTTTGCTTGTCACTTTTCTTGTCTGTTGCATTCAATATATTGAATGAAAAAATTATGACGGATCTCATGGAGGCATTGACTAATATCTATAAAAAGCTTCTGCTTTAAATAAGATTTTTTCATGAAGAAAAGTTATTCAGCATGAAAATTGTGGAAGATAGTTTGGTGACATAATATTTGAATAATTTTAACACTGTAACGAACCTGTGGTGTTATGTGAGAATCAAATTTTATGATAGGGTCGGGACACAAATAATTATATTTTCATTGTCAAACAACTAAGATGGGTTAGTCACGATGGTGAGTATTTCTTCAAGGAATATGAAGTTGAACTTGGATGATATTGTGGGATTAGTGTAGCATGAAGAAGTTTGCAGAAAGACGGTGAATGATGAATCTTCATATTCTACATTGAATGCTAAAAACAAGAGAAAGAATCTGGACATAAATACATACAAATATAGATTAAAGTTCAAGAGAGGAAACTCTAGGTCAAATAGAGGGAATAACAAATGAGAATGCTAAAACTATGGAAAGAAGAGACATTTTAAGAAGAATTGTAAAACTATTAAGAAGGTTGGTGGTGGAGGACAAGAAAAGATTCTCTCTATAAATGTCTCCACCTATAAAATTCAAGGTGCCTCACTGTTTTTATCCATAAGTAGTACTAAATCATGGATATTAGATTTAGATGTCGCTTTTTACACATGTGCCAACAAAGTGGTATTCAAAAACTACAATCAGAGTGATTTAGGAAAGATTTTATTGAGAGAAAAGAAGGCTTGTACTATCGTAGGAAATTATGATGTAGATATTAAGTTGTCAAATAAAATAGTCTGGAAGCTTAAAGTTAGGGTTATTCGTGACAACTTTCATAGATGATCTGCGGAAGGTGTCCAATGAGACAATGGTAGTCACTCGGAGGAACAATAAAAGCATTATTTACCTCTGATTGCAGATTTCGTTGATATGGTTGGAGCCATATTTAATGCATGTATCTAACACCGTAAGTATGGTCATATAAGCAAGAAAGTTATGAACTCCCTAGTTTCTGAAATAAAATTTAAGGCTAGAAATTGATAAGTATGGATTTTTATGAATATTGTATGTATGACAAGCAGAAGAAAATTTCTTTCTCTAAAGATGGGTCAATAGTAAAGTCAACAAAATTGTAGTTAATGCATACTAATATAGGGGGTCCTAGTCCAGTTAAGACTATTGGGGGATTCCATTATTTTGTCATGTTTATAAATGATCACACAAGAAAGGTGTGAGTTTACTTAATACAAAAAAAAATGAAGTATTTGATGTGTTTAAGAAGTGGAAGATCATGATAGCAAATGAGAAAAACTTGTAGTTGAAGTGTCTAAGATCAGATAATTGGAGTGAGTATCATGATCAAAGGTTTAGGAATTTCTACGCTACAAAAGGGAGCACACACGAGTTAATTGTTTCAAGGACGCTATAGCAAATGATGTGGTTGAGCACATGAATAGAAATCAAGGATCATGCTTGTTGATAGAGGTGAAAGATGTTATGTTTAAATAGGGTAATTTCTTATATCTTTCATCTATTTACACCATATTTTACTTGAGAACGGTATGTTTTGTCTTATGTGCAGGAAACAAGGAGAACAAAGAAATTGAGTGAGAAAGAGCGAAAATAAGCCAAATTGAAGGATTTCTGACTGTTGTGTCCACGTCGACAGGCCAGCGCACCCTCTTTAAGCTATGGTACACCCGCACCATTACCGGCGTGCCCACTCCCTCTATAAAGCTCATACGCCTACGCCACGCGTTTTCACCCGCTTTCGTGTTCAGACCATAACATACCTACTTCAAAATCAAAGTGCACCCACGCCGTAATCACGGTGCGCCCGCGACAAATCTCCAAATCAATTTTAGCTAGAAATTTATTACCTTTTCTGAGCTTTGCCTATAAGTTAATTCAAAAAGCTGATCTTAGGCATCTGTTGGCGGCTGGAGGCGTAAGAAAGGTAGGGTTTTGAATAGAGGAAGGATTCCTCTTGGGTTTCTCTTGTTCCTTTTTATTGGAACCTCAAGAGGGATTGTTTACCTTTGATTTCTTGAGAAGTTTCAAAGAGTTCTATTGTAAAGGAGAGGGTGCTATTCCTGTATAAAGGATAAGTTTTATTTTAAGTTCTTGCTTTTGTTATTTTCTTGCAACACAAATTTGCATAGATTTCATGTTTGTGGCTTTCTCTATAAGGCGTGCTTAATCCTCTCTTCATGTCTTTATGATGCAAGGATAGTAGTTTTATTGTAATTTTCTGATAAGTGATTTTGATTTCATTTTCTCATGCTTTCACGACCAATGTTATTGGTTAACCTCCGAACTTCATTTATTTATAGTATGGCCAACTAGGATGTTACAATGTTTCGTGAAACAACGACCTCTAACTGTTGAATAACGAAAACGAAGGGTTAACTGCAGAATTTTGAGAGGGTAGACATATTCCAATGGAATTTTGTAATCATCCCAGAGGTTTAGATCAGTTTACCAGAATGTCATGTGGATTGAGGAAGTCTCAACTTCATGGATTCTAGAATTCTTTTGACCTAGACTTAGGCATAAGGAGTTATATATCTCTGATTGAAAGCAATCACATTGAAAAATATTTTAGAAGCCACGATTACCATGATCCCCGAATCACATCTATCTTGAAGAACTTTCATGATTTTTCTCTTTTTTTCTTTCTGCTTCTATTGCACTGAGATCTACTTCTGTTAATTAGGATTTGAACATAAAAATCTCCTGTAAACTCACCAACCTAAGTTCACCAGATTCGTAAAATATAGATTTTTCTGCTGAAATAATTATTACACTTTCTTTATGGGATTGATACGTCGTACTATCTAACTGCAATACTGTTTGACATGTGCACTTGTATTGTATGGCCAACTTGCCTCGTGTTAACTTTTGGCGTGTCACTTGCCAAAATGGTTCTAGGCTAAAATAGTGAATACGCATGTTTATCTAATTAATTTTGATTCATTGATACCTTTGAAGGATGACTTATTGACATCGACTTTTTATAAACCGACAAATACAAGAATTTGACAGCGCTACTGAAAGATTTAAATCCCCGGCAACGGCGCCAAAAACTTGACAGCGATTTTTTATAAACCGACAAATACAACAATTTGACAGCGTTACTAGAAGATTTAAATCCTCGGCAACGACACCAAAAACTTGGCCGGCGACTTTATATATGCTCAAAAGTATAAGTTAAATATGAACGTAATAAATATTCAATAATTGTAAAGTCACACTTATCAACGCAAGTATACGTATCGCTCAAGTAATATAGGGCTCTAATGGAGTCCTAGATATCGATCCCACAGGGTGTACGTTCAAAACTGTGGATTAAGATTTTTAGAAAAGCAATACTTTAATCACAACAACGAAGTTCAATTTGCTTATCTGTCACTAATAGGCAATTGAAATAAATATGTAATTTTTATAAGNACGCAAGTATACGTATCGCTCAAGTAATATAGGGCTCTAATGGAGTCCTAGATATCGATCCCACAGGGTGTACGTTCAAAACTGTGGATTAAGATTTTTAGAAAAGCAATACTTTAATCACAACAACGAAGTTCAATTTGCTTATCTGTCACTAATAGGCAATTGAAATAAATATGTAATTTTTATAAGTATTAAATAACTAATGATACTAATGAGGGTTTAAATGTGATATTCAATATATAAGAAAACATCTTTCTCCTTGTCAAGAAATTATAGTGAATGAATAAAGTGAATTAGTTCAAATTTTATTGTGCCAAACAGGAACATACATATTTTTTACCCTTTGATCCAGACATAAAGAACATTGACTAATTCTACACTTGTTTACTGAATCTGCGGCTAGGCTGGGAGGATACCAAATAAAGAACATTGACTAATCCTATGCTTGGTTACTGAATCTACAGCTAGGCTGGGAGGATACCGGACACTTTGGAGCTCCCACGTTCCCCTCACCTGAGGGCTAACATCTACACATCAACACCCAAACATAAAGAACATTGACTAATCCTACGCTTGTTTACTGAATCTGCGGCTAGGCTGGGAGAATACCGGCTCTTACTTTCGAGCTCCCACGTTCCCCTCGCCTGAGGGCTAACATCTACACTTCAACACCCAAACGATAGGATTGAATTGAGCTCCCACGTTCCCCTCGCCTGAGGGCTAACATCTACACTTCAGCACCCAAACGATATGACTTACCCTTTGGTCCAGACATAAAGAACATTGACTAATCCTATGCTTGGTTACTGATTCTGTAACTAGGCTGGGAGGATACCGACTCTCACTTTGGAGCTTTCACGTTCCCCTCACCTGAGGGCTAACATCTACACTTCAACACCCAAACGATAGGACTGAATTGAGGAATTTACTAAATTTGCGGCTAGGCTGGGAGGATATCGGCTCTCACTTCGGAGCTCCCACGCTCTTCGCCTGAGGGCTAACATCTACACTTCAGCACCCAAACGATAGGACCGAATTGAGGATTTTATTCTGTCACTCACCTGAGGGCTAACATCTACACTTCAGCACCCAAACGATAGGACCGAATTGAGGATTTTAGTTTCTGAATTTGTGGCTAGGCTGGGAGGATACCGGCTCTCACTTTGGAGCTCCCATGTTCCCCTTATCTGAGGGCTAACATCTACACTTCAGCACCCAAACGATAGGACCAAATTGGGGATTTTAGTCTCTCATGAGGGCTAACATACACTTCAGCACCCAAACGATAGGACCGAATTGGGGATTTTAGTCTGTCACTCTAAAATCTATAATTCTACGCCACACTTCAGCACCCAAACGATAGGACCGAATTGGGGATTTTAGTCTGTCACTCTAAAATTTCCAATTCTACGCCCGATAATACTATTTCCCTATTTATATGCACCCAACTTCCAAGGGCTTTGACCTCGCCGAATCTTAGATGCAATCTTCAATTTAGTTGTAAAACTCAACATATTTTAACAAATCATTTGGCCAGATTGAAAGTAAATTAAGATCGAAGTGAAAAGATCATCACAATTTCTTAAAAATTTCCATGGCTTCATCAATTCAAATCACCATTTCACAAATCTCGAGACAAGGAGAAAATCAGAGAAAACTACTCATATCTCATGGGAAAAATACAACAAAACTTGAAATTCATATATAATGAAAGACAGAGAAAACTACTCAGAACTCATGGGGAAGACACAACAAAACTTGAAATTCATATATAAAAGTGATAAAACTACTCAGCACTCATGGGGAAAGCACAACACAACTTGGAATTCATAAATGAAATCAAAGCCATAAAAACTACAACAATAAATAAACTTATCTCTAATTTCTCCCCAAGAACACTCCTTAAAGTTCCTCTGAATCTCTTCCTTTCTTTACAACACACAAAACTACAACAAGTAAATAACTTATCTCTAATTTCTCCCCAAGAACACTCCTCGAAGTTCCTGACTACAACAAGTAAATAACTTATCTCTAAATTCTCCCCAAGAACACTCCTCGAAGTTCCTCTTAACAACAAGTAAATAACTTATCTCTAATTTCTCCCCAAGAACACTCCTCGAAGTTCCTCTGAATTTCTTCATTTTTTTACAACGCACAGAATTAATTCCTCCACAAGCAAACTCCTCGAAGTTCCTCTGAATCTCTTTCTTTCTTTACAACACACAAAATTCTTTTTCGAAGTAGCAAGGAGAAAGAAATCTCTCACTTTCCCTCCACTCTTACAATCTCTCGAATAATTCTTCACAATTTAGACTCTCTACACTTGTTTCACACTTCAATTTTGAGTCTTCCCCCTTTCCNGCTCTAGCAATGGCTTTAAGTACATCAGCAAAATTTGGATTGTGTGAGTGATATTTTTCCCTTTCTTCAGTCATGGCTCACCAAACTTGTGATCCTAAGTGTACGTAGGGGCGGATTCTGGTTATGCCCCTTAAAATTTGAGGTCTTTCTATACCCACTCAAATATAAATTTTTTGGCGATTGCTTACAAAAATAAAGACATCTGATGATTTTGAACGCCTTAAGAAAATATGGGTTTCGCCCCAAGTGTACGTGACTTGTTCATGACACATAGCAATGCTATAATTTCGTAGTTGGTGTAAGTGGGAGTGCATTCATGATCAAACTTTATTTTTTAGTTCAAACGTATGAGTGGGCCCACCCAAATAAATATGTGTATCGAATGGTTGATATGAGAACAACCTTCTCCAACGTCTATGCCGTTTATTCTTTCACACAAAATGATACTAATTTCACTCAACTACGTTGATATATTTTTAGCATCATTACTATAAGTGCGCATATGAGAGGTTGGCCCTCCATTTTCTTATATTAAAATTAATCTGTCTTATAAATAATACCTTTCTCGAGCTTTTGTGCTGATTTGATAATTGCGAGAAGCATTACTCTATATTTCAATTAGGAGACCGGTTATAAAATTTGCGTCTTCCATACAGTGATACAGCATATTGAGCTTTAAATTACTTTTGAACCAAAAATTACTAACAAAAAATTATTTTAGCAGTAGTTTTGGGTGGCTATATATACAATTTTAATCAGTAGAAAAATTTTGCAACTTTATACCTTGGTATGCAAGCTCGTGGTAAAGCTCAGAAGACTTAATGAACTCATTAAGAGCCAAGGAAAAGATGGACTATACTATCTGTTGCACAAAGTTCTGTAACACTGACAGAATTTTAAGCATACTTAGGTGTTGTATTTCATTAATAAGAGTTAAGTAATTAATTAGTATTAGTGAGACCATAAGAAAAAAGATGATGAAATAAAATGAAGAGAGAACTACCATATTTTTCATTTCATGCTCATATTTCTTCAAATGGAGTAAATTTACAGAAGAACAAGAATCTCAATAATACTAATTAACTAATTAGCTATTCTTATTAATAAAATAAAAAACTAACCATGCTTAATGTCCCATTAGTCGCTCATCCTAGTTCTCAAATAAATCATCTACGACTCAAAGAGCACTCATCTAGCTTAGAAGATTCAATAAGTTTAGAAGGTAGTCGTCAAATGTGATGGATCGAAACTTTGAAACTTGTTATGTTGGCACTCACTTAGCTCAATGAGTTTAAACTTAATTGATACTCACCCATGGTAAAATATTCAAGCCTACATGAGACTCATCCATTGCAAAGTATGTTGGATTTGTGCAGCCTAGAAGCTCCCACAACTGCAAGAAGCACGAAGCAAAGACCCCGTGCATCTTCAGTTTGGTATAACCACACCTGAAATGGGTGTAACTATGTCGGATGGCTTACCTATGCCGAACAATGGCATAACCACATTTATGGTTGGGTCACTTCATCTCGAGTGCACAAAAAAATTATGTCGTGCGACGGACCATGCTGATGATGGTTACCTCTTAGCGAATTAGTTCTTAATTCCTCTGTTTGAGGAACGAATTAAAGTTATGATGTGTGGTGTATTCTTTCAAAGGCTTTGGTGTGGAGCGGTGGAGTTTGAGAAGTGGATTTCAAAGCGAGGGCTTTCTCTTGGGAGATTGAGAGGAAGATTTGGGCAAAGTTCCATAAATTCTATTGATTTTAGAGAGAATGCCTGAGTGAATATTTCTGTGTTTTTTTTAGCTTTTTTACGTATTTTTTTTTTGGTGTGGCTCAATAGTTTTTTCTTGTTATTGGGTTTTTCATGATAAATGTTGGTGTTTTTTTCTGAAATTATTTTGTTGTGCTTCTGTTTAAATTTTTGTTCTAAATTGTTTGAATTTGTGAAATTATATACTAAGGTGTGGTTTAGATTTCGATTTGATCAAACCCAAGTTGTCTTGATTTTTTATCCCAACAATGGCTTCAAAGAGAGGGGTTCTTTGACTTTGAGTGAGAGTAATGACTGACAAAGTGAGGTCTAAAGTGGAGAAATTTAATGGATCAAACTTCATGTTTCGGAGATTTCAAGTGGAGGATTTGATGTATAAAAAAGTATATCTACCATTTCAAGGATTCACCAAGAAGCTTGAGTTTATGATTATGGAGGAATGGGAAGTGCTAGATCGAATAGCCTTGGGTTTGGTTTGTTTGCCACTTTTCTTGTATGTTGCATTCAATATAATGAATGAGAAAACTATGGAGGATCTCATGGAGGCATTGACTAATATCTATAAAAAAGCTTCTGCTTTAAATAAGATTTTTTCATGAAGAAAAGTTATTCAACATGAAAATTATGGAAGATAGTTTGGTGACATAACATTTGAATAATTTTAACACTGTAACAAACCTGTGGTGTTTTGTGAGAATCAAATTTTATGATAGGGCCAATACACAATTAATTATATTTTCATTGTCAAACAACTAAGATGGGTTAGTCACGATGGTGAGTATTTCTTCAAGGAATATGAAGTTGAACTTGGATGACATCGTGGGATTAGTATAGCATGAAGAAGTTCGCAGAAAGATGGTGAATGATGAATCTTCATATTCTACATTGAATGCTGAAAACAAGAGAAGAAATTTGGACATAAATACATACAAATATAGATTAAACTTCAAGAGAGGAAACTCTAGGTAAAATAGAGGAAATAACAAATGAGAATGCTAAAACTATGGAAAGAAGAGACATTTTAAGAAGAATTGTAAGACTATTAAGAAGGTTGGTGGTGGAGGACAAGAAAAGATTCTCTCTATAAATGTCTCCACCTATAAAATTCAAGGTGCCTCACTGTTTTTATCCATAATTAGTACTAAATCTTGGATATTAGATTTAGATGTCGCTTTTTACGCATGTTCCAACAAAGAGGTATTCAAAAACTACAATCAGATTAATTTAGGAAAGATTTTATTGAGAGAAAACAAGGCTTGTACTATCGTAGAAAATTATGATGTAGATATTAAGTTGTCAAATAAAATAGTCTGGAAGCTTAAAGTTAGGGTTATTCGTGACAACTTTCATAGATGATTCACGGAAGGTGGCCAATGAGACAATGATAGTCACTCGACGCAACAATAAAAGCATTATTCACCACTGATTGCAGATTTCGTTGATGTGGTTGGAGCCATATTTAATGCATGTATCTAACACTGTAAGTATGGTCATATGAGCGAGAAAGTTATGAACTCCCTAGTTTCTAAAATAAAATTTAGGGCTAGAAATTGATAAATATGGATTTTTATGAATACTGTATGTATGACAAGCAGAAGAAAATTTCTTTCTCTAAAGATGGGCCAATAGTAAAGTCAATAAAATTGTAGTTAACGCATACTGATATAGGGGGTCCTAGTCCAGTTAAGACTATTGAGGGATTCCATTATTTTGTCATGTTTATAAATGATCACACAAGAAAGGTGTGAGTTTACTTAAAGCAAAAAAAAAAAGAAGTATTTGATGTGTTTAAGAAGTCGAAGATCATGATAGAAAATGAGAAAAAACTTGTAGTTGAAGTGTCTAAGATCAGATAATTGGAGTGGGTTTCGTGATCAAAGGTTTAGGAATTTCTACGCTAGAAAAGGGAACACACACGAGTTAATTGTTTCAAGGACGTTATAGCAAATGATGTGACTGGGCACATGAATAGAAATCAAGGATCATGCTTGCTGATAGAGTTGAAAGATGTTATGTTTAGAGAGGGTAATTTCTTATATCTTTCATCTATCTACACCATATTTTACTTGAGAACGGTATGTTTTGTTTTATGTGTAGGAAACAAGGAGAACAGAGAAATTGGAGTGAAAAAGAGCGAAAATAGGCCAAATTGAAGGATTTCTGACTGGTGTGTCCACGTCGACAGGTCAGCGCACCCTCTTTAAGCTCTGGTACACCCGCACCATTACCGGCGTGCCCACTCCCTCTATAAAGCTCACACGCCTACACCACGCGTTTTTACCCGCTTTCGTGTTTAGACCATAACATACCTACTTCAAAATCAAAGTGCACCCATGTCGTAATCACGACGCGCCCGCGACAAATCTCAGAATCAATTTTAGCTAGAAATTTATTACCTTTACTGAGCTCTACCTATAAGTTAATTCAAAAGGCTGATCTTAGGCATCTGTTGGCGGCTGGAGGCGTAAGAAAGGTAGGGTTTTGAATAGAGGAAGGATTCCTCTTGGGTTTCTCTTGTTCCTTTGGATTGGAACCTCAAGAAGGATTGTTTACCTTTGATTTCTTGAGTAGTTTCAGAGAGTTCTATTGTATGACAGGAGAGGGTGTTATTCCTGTAGAAAGGATAAGTTTTATTTTAAGTTCTTACTTTTGTTAATTCTTGCAACACAAATCTGCATAGATTCGATGTTTGTGGCTTTCTCTATAATGCGTGGTTAATCCTTTCTTCATGTCTCTATGATGCAGGGGTAGTAGTTTTATTGTAATTTTATGACAAGTGATTTTGATTTCATTTTCTCATGCTTTCATGACCAATGTTATTGGTTAACCTTTGAACTTCATTTATTTCTAGTATGACCAACTAGGATGTTAAAATTTTTCGTGAAACTACAACCTCTAACTGTTGCATAATGTAAACAAAGGGTTAACTGCATAATTTTGAGAGGATAGACATATTCTAGTGGAATTCTGTAATCATCCCAGGGGTTTAGATCAGTTTACCAGAATGTCATGTGGATTGAGGAAGTCTCAACTTCATGGATTCTAGAATTCTTTTGACCTAGACTTGGGCATAAGGAGTTCTATATCTCCGATTGACAGCAATCACATTGAAAAATATTTTAGAAGCCACGATTACCATGATCCCCGAATCACAAAAGTATGAGCCTCCTCTATCTTGAAGAACTTTCATGATTTCACTTTTTTTCTTTCAGCTTCTATTGCACTGAGATCTACTTCTGTTAATTAGGATTAGGACATAAAAATCTTCTGTAAACTCACCAACCTAAGTTCACCAGATTCGTAAAATATAGATTTTTCTGCTGAAATAATTATTACACTTTCTTTATGGGATTGATACGTCGTACTATCTAACTGCAATACTGTTTGACATGTGCACTTGTATTGTATGGCCAACTTGCCTCGTGTTAACTTTTGGCGTGTCACTTGCCAAAATGGTTCTAGGCTAAAATAGTGAATAAGCATGTTTATCTAATTAATTTTGATTCATCATTACCTTTGGAGGATGACTTATCTAATGAATTCTGGAGTGATAGGAGGTAAATCCACTCATCTAAAAGTACTTAGGTTCTCTACATATGTTCATGTAAATGTAGGGTCCAAGCGTAAGCTTGACTCAAAATATATTAACCAAACCTTCTTTGAGTATAGTTTACATGAGTTTGGATATAAGCTTTAGGGCTATAAAAATTAGAAATTTATTAGGAATGGAGATGTCATTTTCAATTAAATGGAGGCATACAATGATAGGAGCATAACTCATGTTTTTCCATCGGTTATTTCTGAAGGGTTCAAGTATGTTGAGATATCAGATACTGGTGATCAAGAGGAAAGAGAAAGAACAAGTGCTCAACTAGATGGAGCACGGGAAGTTCCTCAGTCACCTGCTACTAAAGTCAGGAGGTCCAACAGGGTGATATGATTGGTGCATAGGCATTTTCTTCGTTACACTATTTATTGTTAATTGATAGTAGTGAATCAGAGTGCTTTGAGGAGGCTTCTCAAGTTGAAGATTAAAATGAGTGGGAGATTGCCATGCATGATTAAATATTACCTTTGGAGTCAAATTGAACATGAGATTTGAATGTATTACCAGATGGAAAAGAAGCACTACACAACAAGTGATTCTACTTGCCGAAAGAGGAGCCAGATGGTAGCAGATGCTATAAGGTAATGCTTGTTGTGAATTGGTTTCAACAGAAAGAATGAGTAAACTACACAGATTGTTTCTTCGATGGTATAGGTGACAATAATCAGAGTTGTGCTGAGTTTAGAGCAGAGGAAGATCTACATGTGGAGTAGTTGAATGTACAAATAACTTTCATATATGATGATCTGGAGGAAGAATTATACATGGTTCATCGTAGGGTTACAAGGTTCCAAGGAAGGAAAATTTGATCTACATGTTGAAGAAGAGCATCTATGGCTTAAAGTGGGCCTCGAGACACTAAAACAGTAGGGTTGATAGGTTCATGTTGGAAAATGAGTACAAACAGAGCATTGTTTATTCATGAAATACTTCAATAATTGTTATATCTTACTTCTTTTACATGTATATGACATGCTAATTGTAGGGGCAAATATAGAGAAAATCAGAGACTTAAGTGAACAATTATCAAGTGAGTTCAATATGAAGAATTTATGTTAAACCAAGAAGTTCTTTGGTATGAGAATCAACATAGACCGGAGTACAGGTATACTAAAGTTTTCTCAGGTATAATTGTTGACCTCATTTTTGGGTCACATGCAGCTTCTGTATTCATATGAAGTTTCTGAAAAGGTCCCAGTGCCTCTAATCTTTAATAGGAGCGCACCTGCCCCTTTCCACGCCAGGCTTGAGGCGTGGTCATGGCGTGACCACACCCCCCAATCCTACATCACTGATATTTGGCCTTTGTCCACGGATTCTCATCCCGACCATGCATTTCATCGGACGGCTGAAAACATCTAGCAACCGTCGACGGTTGCGGAAACCAATGGAGTAATCCATACCATTAATCTCCCGTCTGATTGATAACCCAAGGCAACTGCTGCAGCATATAAAAGGAGGCTATTCGTCCCTATCGAAGGGCTTCGTGTGTGCTCAGTATACCGAGCTTGCTCTAGAGGACATTTTATAAAGTTGGAAATAGTTTATTTTATTTTAATGTTCATATGGACTGGGCCATGAGATGGAAAACATTCTATCATTTTTATCAACAACTATATCAACTATATTGCGTTCATTTAACATGGCCGGAGTTTATCATCTGCAAGCTGACATGAGAAAAAACTAGATAATATAATCTTTAGTTAGGAGGCGCAATTTGATATGAACATTGAAACCAACAAACAAAATAATGAGATAAACATGCACTCAAATAAGAATTGTAGATAAGAAGATAGTATTATATTTTGTGAATCCGCCAACGGTCAAATAAAACAATAGATTTGAGAATTAAAGATAATGTTCGCATATGATATCTTAACAGCATTGCCTCAGCATCCAAAGCAACCAAAAATAAAAAAAACTGTAGAAAAATATTAAAGAATGGAGCTCATCGTGCACTGAATAATTAGGTGACCGTAGTTTAGATAAGACGATCGAGTAATTAATAAAGCACGTTCGGATTTTGGAAGGCACAAATCTCAAATCATTAAACAAACGATCTTTTTAACTTTTATAAGTTTAATCAAATGTTTAGTAGTTTTATTAGGAAAGGAACATATTGCTGCGAAGGATGATGATAACACTGAAGATTATGAGTGATCATTCCATTAATTTATGAGGGATTATGTTAGGTATGGCTCATATGCCAGACAAGGGACAGATGCTAAAACGGAACAGAGCTAGCGAGCGGGGTGGAGCTCACGAGCAGAGAGGGATCTACTGCTGTATTTGTAATTAAAAGATCAATTTTGTAATTACATATTGTACGCTAAAGTTATATATAAGTTGTATTTGTAACTCTAAGGGAATATACTGTTTTTTCGTGAAATTAGAAAGCCGCCGCCCATGCTCCCGAGGACTTGGGAATTGCTCCGTGTGCTCTTTATTGTGATAGTTGATTCTTGTGTTTATTTACCCTAATTTTTCAACAGATTATGATACATAAAGTTGGCATTCTGACACAATTTAGTTATATATTTTATTAATATTTCAATTGAGGTGTTAAAAGTTTGTTAAAAATTATATCCATCGATCACAAATTAATGTCATAATTTCTTATGGAATTATATAAGACACAAAAGAGTCTCAGATAAGTCTAAAAAAGACAAAAAATCCCTCACAAATAAATTATATGTTTGTGAAAGCTTTTGGATTAGTAGCAAAGTAAATTTGCTTTGGAAGTTTTTGATATACCTTCAAACAAGCTAGTGCAAATTATTTTTTGAAAGAGCCTTGTATATTTTGGGATGAAAAAATCTCTCATTAAAATGTTTGAAATTTTATGATGTAATGTTTCTATGATTGACATAATATAAAAAATATATATTATCGTTAATATTTTCATACTTTAACTAATATATAGAAGTTAATGAACTAGTTGCAAATATTATAAAACAAATTTATTTCCATAAATTCTAACATAATCTAAATGGGAGTATATTAATAAACATCTAGACTACTAGATAGCATGAATAAATAAATTTATCAATCATGTCGAATCTTGGTAATACTATATTGATTACAATTTATAAAATTTGTGTACCGTAATTAAGAGTTGAATTTCTATAAATTTAATAATGTTGAGATGATCTTGAAACATGATAAGTGATAAGTATTATGTGCTATTTGATAATCATGCAACCATTTCTTTTTGCTCTTAATCCAAACCACTATTTTATAACCCACTAGGCCTATATCCACTTTTAATGTAGATTCTTTGTAATTTTGATATGAGGTTTGGCTCCGGATAGTCTTGTAATTTTAATAAGTATGATATGGTTGTGTAAAACATAAATGGAGATAGTTTTTTGATATAGAGGAAATAGTGCTAGTTGTTATAATTGTTTTACTGAGGTCGTTAAAATTTGGTTTCTTACAAGCATGGCGTAAGACTGTTGAAGCCTTTTGACCCACCTTCTTTGCATTATGGACTAATCAGGTTCTATCACATCAAGTTCTTTTATTAATACTAGCTCTCTGCTAAAAATTGGTGATACTTCTATTCCTCCACAATTAAAATTTCTCATGCCCAACATGAAATTTGTTATGAACATTCTACTTAGAAATCTCAAGTTTTAAAGCCCCTCAAATATGATAGATATAATGATGGTTCTACATCCAAACCACTTTGCCAAATTGAAAATGTTGATGGAATGTTGGTTTCAAATACATTGTATAACACATAGATAGTCATAGATAAAAATTTGCTATTGCTTTGCGTTCCACCATCTCTCCACCATTTCTCCCATATGTGCTTAATTTGAACATTCATATGGAAATATGGATAACCATTGAACATATATTGCAATCTCTTAACAAATCACATATTATTCGAATAAGAAATAAAATTCATTACCTCACTATGAAAGATAAGTCTATGATACAATATATTTCTGAAATAAAAATCAAAGTAGATGGCAATTTTGTTGTTGGATTTTCTTTGGATCTAGAAGATATCATGTTTTATAACCTTAATGGTTTATCTTCAGTTATCAAGAATTTAAACAAATATTAGAACAAATCTCCGACAAATCAACATGGATGATTTTTAATATCTTCTATATAGTAAAAAGCTTAATCTTGTAACCAAGGCAGCTTGTGAGCTCCATTAAACCTTCACAATTTACTACCGCTCATTTTCATCGTCGTTTCTCCTAGAATAACTTTGTTTAGTGTTATATCCATTGTCATTTTTCTCTTGTTGCAATCTGAATTCAGGTCACAATAGTCTTGCCTCTTCTGGTGGAGGCCATTTATCTTCTCATATTGTGTGCTAGATTTATGGGAAATATGGTCATACAACTTTAAAATGTTGGCACCGTGTTGATCTTTCATTTCAAACTTACCAACAAGCTCTATTTGCAAACTCTCAGTAGCCAAACAGTCATTGGATTCTTAATTCTAGAGCAACTATTCATCTTACTTCTAATATGAATCAAGTTTAGAATCCTGAGTCATATACTGGCAACATATTATTATTAGAAATGGTTAAATGCTCCAAATTACTATTATTGGCAAAACAATAATTCTACCAACACCCACTCATAAGTTTCACATATATTCTACTTTTTCCTTCCATGTCTCTCTCATAATCTACAATATGTGCAAATATTTGTTAAAGATACCTCTTACTCTATTCTTTTTTACTCATCCGTATGATCCATCAAGGATTTGAAGAGCAATCCAACTCTCCTCGATGGTTTGTGTCATCAAGAAATGTATCTAATTAATGTCACCTATGATGTTTAGCCTATCTTTCTTGCTCGGTCATCGACCATCAAAATTTGGCAAGAAAAGTTAGGCAATCCAACTTCATCTAGTCATCTTCATATGTTGCACACTTTTACTTTGATTGATAACTTTTCAGTGTAATTTTATTGTTCATCTTGTGCTTGTGTAAAAGAGCCATTGTTTTTCTTTTTCTTTTTCTTCCAATTAAACTTTTGATGTAATAGAATTCTTTCATATTAATGTATGGTGCTCTTCCCTTATTATCTTTACTCAAGTTTATAAATATTAACTTTTATTTGTGGATAATTACTCTAGCTATTGATGGAATATTCAAATGAAACTGAATATTAAAGTCAATGTTGAACATCAGCTTCTTAAAACTTTGGTGGAAAAAAAATTACAAAAACATATCAAAATACTTTATTCAAAAGGAGGTGGAGAATACATAAATACTACTTTTAAACAATCACTTGGTGATTATGGAATTTCTAATCAAATTTCTTGCTTGTACACACCCAATCAAAATGATATTATTGAATGAAAACATTGAAATTTAATCTAAAATGTTCATACACTTATTTTTGCTACTAACCTCCCTCATATTTTATGGATAAATACGTACGCTTCTTACAACCATGATTTTATCACTCATTTGTCATCCACTACAATAATCTCTCTCTCTGTAAGTTTTTGCACAACAAACCACCAAGCTATACACATCTCAAGATTTTTTGTTATCCTTGTTACCCTTGGCTTTCACCAAACTCTCAAAATTAATTTTCTCCCAGGTCCACTGCATGTGTGTTTCTTAGCTACTCCACTTCATATAAAGGCTACAAATGAGCTATTCCTTTTACTAGAGAAATCTTTACCTCTTGTCATGTAGTATTCTATGAACAAATATGTCCATAATCAAAATTTTCTATTTTATCTAGTGTGTATTCAAACTCATCCTATACTTCACCATTAACATTAGTACCTACATCTGATCATTCATCTACTCAACACACCTTGCAACCTTCTTCATAGCATGATTTTTTCACTTGATTCAGCTCATCAAATTTCCCTGTTGTAAATAATTTTTCATCCAATAACTGTTCTGCTTCCACCTCTCCAGATATTTCTACCCCTGCATTAAACAGTGTTTTAACTTCAACATATTCCCCTTCTGCTTTATCACACAATCATTCCCATGCATCACCTAAGCACTCAATGGTTACCCGTTCATGAATTAGAACTCTTATGTTCAAAACTTTGGGTCCATGGAGGTCCACCTCTTAATTTAATTGCAGGGCTTCTATGATATTAATTACTAGCGGCACCAGATATAAGCCGCCCTAAGGGACTTTCACCTTGCCCAAAATGCAAGCCAGAAATTAAATTAAGAGAAATGCAAGGCTTCTCTCACATACAGTTGTGCAATCAAATATAAACATAAGTCAACTCTGATAGGAGGACCACCTCAGACCTGAGGATCAACGCATGAAGTGCAAATTAAGTGGGCTATTGCCTCAGACCTGAGGTTCAATGCATGAAGTGCAAATTAAGTGGGTGATAACCAACAAAGAAGGCAAATCGACCTTCAAAGGAAGGACTTCCTAGACATGTGGGTACTGAGTGTAAACCCCGTGGGCAGTAGCTCACAAAGAAGGCAAGTCAACTTCCAAGGGAAGGACTGCCTAGAACCAAAGATTAATGCACTGAGCATAAAGCTCATGGGTGGTAGCCCACAAGAAAGGCACGACTACTTCCAATGAGGGACTACCTCGAGCCCAGAGCTCAACGCGTAAGGTGTAAAAGAAAATGGGTTGTTACCCAAAAGGAAAGCTAGCCGACTTCCGAAGGAAAATCTGCCCAAACTAGAAGGTTAACACATAAAGCATGAAGAAAGTGGGTGGTAACACACGAAGAAGCTAATCAACTTTTGAGAGAATGACTGCCTCGGACACAGAGGTCGACACATGTAGCGTAAGACAGGTGGGTGGAAAGCCACACCGAGGCAAGTCAACATTCAGAGTACGGACTGCCCAGGCCCGGAGGTCAACCCACGGAGTGTAAAGATGGTGGGTGAAGACCAACACCAAAGCCAAGCAACTTTCGAGGGAAGGACTGTCAAAATCCGGAGATCAACGTGTGAAGAGTGAAACAAGTTGGAAGTATCCCACAAAGAAGGTGAGTCAATTTCTAAGAGATGGACTACCACAGACCTGAAGGTCGACACATGGAACATAAAACAATTGGGTGGGTGTATGTTGTATCGTATGCCCACTTAGCTTCTGAGAGCTTCCATGCCATATATGTTGCAGTCAAGGAGATGTTTATCTCAACTAAAAATGGATTGGTTAGGTAAAATGCTTTAGCCGATACGACATGTTTTTTAACAAGAGATTTGTTGATATCTCATTTATCAGCATAATTAAATGCGGGTGGAGCCACCACAATGGTATCCAAAGATATCTGGTATGATATCTAGTGTAGTGACTTCAGATGCCACACCAAGGGTCTCATGCAACTCCTCGACGGACCCTACATATATGGCATGGAAGCAAATATCTCAGCCTCGTAATAGCCTGATAGTTGAACCCTGGTCCCCTACTACGAGGGCCTATATAATAAGAAGAATAGAGAACTTTGAGCATCACTTGCTCTGACGTCTAAAGGATCCGGGTAAGAAACTTCTTTTTGGAGAAATGACCCCATCTTCTTAAAAGGAGACTGCTCATATGATTCTCTGAGTGCACAGATCAGTAGTAGCATAATCAACATGGACTACAGGCTCATTGTGGTATGTGTCTCGAGGAGCGAATAACCTCTTAGCAATCCTGACAAGGGCATAATCCACATAGTCAGAAAGAGGAGAGAAATGACTCTAAGCCGAAAAGATTTGAGATCATTCTGGGTCGGAACCAAAGAAAGTCATGGAGATACATGGTCCGCACAATAAGACAAGAGAGAGAGAGGTGATCTCAACCGACGGGATTTGAGAGTCATACCAGGCTGGAACTGAAATGAGTTGTGGCAGAGATATGGTCCACATAACCAGAGGATATAGAAATAATTCTCAGTCAATGAGATTTGAGCGTCATGTCAGGCAGGAACTGAAGCAATTTATGAGGACATGGACCGCACAACTAGAGGACGAGAAAGTTCATTCTTAGCCGACGTGATTTGAGCATCATCCCGAGCTGGAACTATAAAAAAAATGTACCAGGATATAGTTCGCACAACTAGAGGATGAGAAAGGTGATTCTCAGCCGACAGGTTTGAACACCAACCCGGGCTACAACCAAAACAAGTCATGGCAGGGACATGGTTTACACAGCTATATAAAACAAGTCAGAGTAGGGATATGGTACGTACAACCAAATAGATTAAGTCATGGCAGGAACATGGTCCGTGCGGCTAGACATAATAAGTCATGGCAAGGACATGGTCCACATAGCTAGACAGAAGAGGTCATGGAAAAAACATGGTCCACATAACCAGACAGAACAGTTCATGGCGAGGACATGGTCCATATAACCAGAAAAAACAAGTCATAGAGGGGACATGGTCAGCAAAGCCAAACAAAAGAAGTCATGGAGAGGAGATAGTATGTAGGGTCAAACACTATACCGTAAAGGTAACTCTCCACAGGAACAAAAATCCTCAATAATACACAAGTATAAAGCTGGTGATTCATATGGGATTCGCGATTGGCTTCACTTGGAGACAAAATATAAAATAAATATATCATTGAGAGGGCTGGTGCAGCTACTGTGACATACATTATTAGAGGGTGGTGTCTTAATCAATTACAATTCAATGTTCGACCGTTTAATGATCTTCGAAAAAATAAATATTACTAAGTTGATAGACAATTCGACTTCGAGGTGAGATGATGTAGGTTCCAAATAAATTTGATATGCAGGTTCCAAATAAATCTGATCCAAAATTTTGGCTCGTACCTCGGCGTCTTTATTTCAACTCAAGTTTCATGTGAGAAACATACTTAGAATTATTTTCCAAGCGATTATCATTTTTCGAACCAAATCATATTTCAAATTTGGCACATGCCTTAGGATTCGATAATTCTATATTTGCAGAATGTATTAAAACACATTCAAACTAAATCATGCTTTCAACCGAAAAACCTCTTAATCTAAAAGCTAACATTTTGCGCCATAAAACATTACAAGTCTCACCACCATCTTATAAAATTTTCCTTTTAAGTTAAAGCAGTATTTTCTATCACACAATAGGTCGGATGCATTCAACCTCTTCAACCAACCAATTTGAACTCTACTACTCAGATCCCCATCTATATCACCTAAATTTTGAATGAGAGAACCAAGATATCTAAAACGTTCACACCTTCTAAAGATTTGACCACTCACAGTTACAACTCTGCCACTAGAGCTACTATCACTAAAATTACATTTAATATATTCAATTCTAGATCTACTCAAACAAAAGCCTTTAAACTCCATTATCGACTTTCATAAATTAAATGGGCGTTTGGTATGATCTTTTTAACATGATTTAATTTAGATTTAACTAGAATCTAGCCAAACAGCAAAAATAAGTTAGATAAATCCGTCATCAAGTTAAACCCAATTTTTGTTGTTCCGTTCATTAAATTTGGATTTACTAAATCAACTTATTAGTTCGATATAATGGAATTAGGGTAGAAAAAAAATATTTCAAATTGATTTATGTCAAACATCTCAAATGGATTTAACTAGATTTAACATTAATTGAATCAAACACCTCAAATAGATTATATCAAACATCTTAATTTATCCCACAAGCTTCAACTTCTCTAAATCCCGTAAATCAGGTTTCCTACGGGATTTGGGAAACCCCGAATTTAAGGCAAAATGAGGCATAAATAGGATTTAAGAACCTGCAGGATTTACAGAGGCATTTTTTGTTGTTTATCAGGATTTAGCTTAAATCCAACATAAATCCTGTACCAAACAACTCCTACACATCAAATAGATTTAATTGGATTTAACCTTAATTGAACCAAACGTCATTTCTTGTTTTCTAATATTTAGAGTTAGTAAATTCGAATTTATTGGATTTAGTAAATCCTATTTAACTTAAATTGTACTTGCAACCAAACAACCCTAGTCTCACCCACAAGAAGGATATCAATAACGAAAAGCATACACCAAGGAAAATCCTCATGTAAATGCCCAGTAAGAACATCCAAAACTAAAGTTAAAGGACGCTGACCATACCTGTGAATGCCAGAGCAGTGAGTCGTCAGAGCTGTGGTCGTTGGAGGAGAGGTCGTCAGAGCGATGGAGTCACCGGGAGAGGGGAGGGGAGGATTAGGGCACGGGGTGAGACCAAGGCTAAGTCAGAGAGGATTAGGGCAAGACCGGGGGCATCGCGATTTTGGTGGTATAAAGGATTTTTTCAAACTACTTAAAAACGACATAAAATCTGTCGGTTATTAATATTAATAACAACGATATTTTTCGCCGCTTATTAAAAAACCTCATTGATTAACATCCTCCAAATAGTCAAAAATGTAAGGCCAATAGTTATTATTTGCTAATAACTGACGATAAAATGCTTCAATAATAATAATAAATCGTTGGAAAAAATTTACTTTTGAAAAGCGACAACATGTCTTCTTGTTATGACATCATAAGTAATTCATCTCACAAACCATCGCAAAATTATCGGAAAATAGAACATTTTTACTGACATAAGTTTAGACCGTCGGCTTTGCCGTCAATTTTAGTGTTTTTCTGTAGTGAAATAAAAACTAATTTGTTAGCTAAGCTAAGGTAAGTGAACGGTTCATCCCACTTCTTCAACCTCACATTCAAGTTATAAAGCCTTTAATTATTGTCAACTTTATCCATCAAATGCCCTGGAAGGAAAAAAGGTTATTTTTCACCATAGATTTTTCCACCTGTAAGTTTATATGTATGTNTTCAGACGTGTGCTCTTCCGATCTTGTAGGCATAACCGTCGATCTCGCCGTCGGCGGTCTCGAGGGCGCCGTCGGCGGGCTTCTGAAGATCTGTAGTCTCGGGAAAAACTCGTCGTCAGCGGGGTCAAGGGCGCCGTCGGCCTAGTTCAAATCTTCACATTTTGGTCATTTTCGTTCCAAATTCGCTCTTTTTTGTATATTTTTGCTCCAATGACCCTAATTCATCTTTCCTGCAACAAAACATTAAAAATACCTTTCTTTAAAGTGCAATATCATTAAAAACAGTATAAAATAGATATGAAAATCTCAACATATTTTTCTTTTGTCACTTATCTAAAGAAGCTTAGAGTGATAGGAGGTAAATCCCCTCATCTAAAAGTACTTTAGTGCTCTATATATGTTCATGTAAATGTAGGGTCCAAGCGTAAGCTTGACTCAAAATATATTAACCAAACCTTCTTTGAGTACAGTTTACATGAGTTTGGATATAAGCTTTAGGGCTATCAAAATTAGAAATTTATTAGTGTTAAAGATGTCATTTTCAATTAAATGGAGGCATACAATGATAGGAGCAGAACTCAAGTTTTTCCATCGGTTATTTCTGAAGGGTCCAAGTATGTTGAGATATCAGATACTACTGATCAAGAGGAAAGAGAAAGAACAAGTACTCAACTAGATGGAGCACGGGAAGTTTCTCAGTCACCTGCTACTAAAGTCAGGAGGTCCAACAGGGTGATATGATTGGTGCATAGGCATTTTCTTCGTTACACTATGTATTGGTAATTGATAGTAGTGAATCAGAGTGCTTTGAGGAGGCTTCTCAAGTTGAAGATTCAAATGAGTGAGAGATTGCCATGCATGATTAAATATTACCTTTGGAGTCAAATTGAACATGAGATTTGAATGTACTACCAGATGGAAAAGAAGCACTACACAACAAGTGATTCTACTTCCCGAAAGAGGAGCCACATGGTAGCAGATGCTATAAGGTAATGCTTGTTGTGAATTGGTTTCAAGAGAAAGAATGAGTAGACTACACAGATTGTTTCTTCGATGGTATAGGTGTCAATAATCAGAGTTGTGTTGAGTTTAGAGCAGAGGAAGATCTACATGTGGAGTAGTTGAATGTATAATTAGCTTTCATATATGATGATCTGGAGAAAGAGTTATACATGGTTAATCGTAGGGTTACAAGGTTCCAAGGAAGGAAAATTTGATCTACATGTTGAAGAAGAGCATCTATGGCTTAAAGTGGGCCTCGAGACACTAAAACAGTAGGGTTGATAGGTTCATGTTGGAAAATGAGTACAAACAGAGCATTGTTTATTCATGAAATACTTCAATAATTGTTATATCTTACTTCTTTTACATGTATATGACATGCTAATTGTAGGGGCAGATATAGAGAAAATCAGAAACTTAAGTGAACATTTATCAAGTGAGTTCAATATGAAGAATTTATGCTAAACCAAGAAGTTTTTGGTATGAGAATCAACATAGACCGGATTACAGGTATACTAAAGTTTTCTCAGGTAGAATTGTTGACCTCATTTTTGGGTCACATGCAGCTTTTGTATTCATATGAAGTTTTTTAAAAGTTCCCAGTGCCTCTAATCTCTAATAGTAGCGCACTTGCCTCTTTCCACGCCAGGCTTGAGGCGTGGTCATGGCGTGACCACGCCCCCCCAATCCTACATCACTGATATTTGGCCTTTGTCCACGGATTCTCATCCCGACCATGCATTTGATCGGATGGCTGAAAACATCTAGCAACTGTCGACGGTTGCGGAAACCAATGGAGTAATCCAAATCGTTAATCTCCCTTCTGATTGATAACCCAAGGCAACTACTGCCGCATATAAAAGGGGGCTATTCGTCCCTATCGAAGGGCTTGGTGTGTGCTCAGTATGCCGAGCTTGCTCTGGAGGACATTTTATAAAGTTGGAAATAGTTTATTTTATTTTAATGTTCATATGGACTGGGCCATGAGATGGAAAACATTCTATCATTTTTATCAACAACTATATCAACTATATTGCGTTCATTTAACATGGCCGGAGTTTATCATCTGCAAGCTGACATGAGAAAAAACTAGATAATATAATCTTTAGTTAGGAGGCGCAATTTGATATGAACATTGAAACCAACAAACAAAATAATGAGATAAACATGCACTCAAATAAGAATTGTAGATAAGAAGATAGTATTATATTTTGTGAATCCGCCAACGGTCAAATAAAACAATAGATTTGAGAATTAAAGATAATGTTCGCATATGATATCTTAACAGCATTGCCTAAGCATCCAAAGCAACCCAAAAAAAACAAAATCTGTAGAAAAATATGAAAGAATGGAGCTCATCGTGCACTGAATAATTAGGTGACCGTCGTTTAGATAAGACGATCGAGTAATTAATAAAGCACGTTTGGATTTTTGAAGGCACAAATCTCAAATCATTAAACAAACGATCTTTTTAACTTTTATAAGTTTAATCAAATGTTTAGTAGTTTTATTAGGAAAGGACCATATTGCTGCGAAGGATGATGATAACAGTGAAGATTACGAGTGATCATTTCATTAATTTATGAGGGATTACGTTAGGTATGGCTCATATACCACATAAGGGATAGATGCTGAAGCGGAACAGAACTAGCGAGCGGGGTGGAGCTCGCGAGCGGAAAGGGATCTTGTATTTGTAATTAAAAGATGAATTTTGTAATTACATATTATACGCTAGAGTTATGTATATGTTGTATTTATAACTCTAAGGGAATGTATTGTTTTTTCATGAAATCAGAAAGCCGCCGCTCTTGCTTCCGAGAACTTAAGGCAATTTGCCGAGCCTCGCTAAATCCGTGAGCTTTTTATTGTGTTCGTTGATTCTTGTATTTATTTGCCCTAATTTCTCAATAGATTATGATACATAAAGTCGGCATTCCGACACAATTTAGTTATAAATTTTATTAATATTGCAGTTGAGGTGTTATAAGTTTGTTGAAAATTATATCCATCGATCACAAATTAATGCCATAATTTCTTATGGAATTATATAAGACACAAAAGAGTCTCAGAAAAGTCTAAAAAAGACAAAAAATCCCTCACAAATAAATTATATGTTTGTGAAAGCTTTTGGATTAGTAGCAAAGTAAATTTGATTTGGATGTTTTTGATATACCTTCAAACGAGCTAGTGCAAATTATTTTTTGAAAGAGCCTTGTATATTTTGGGATGAAAAAATCTATCATTAAAATGTTTGAAATTTTATAATGTAATATTTCTATGATTGACATAATATAAAAAATATATATTATCGTTAATATTTTCATACTTTAACTAATATATAGAAGTTAATGAACTAGTTGCAAATATTATAAAACAAAATTATTTCCATAAATTCTAAGACTACATAATCTAAATGGGAGCATATTACTAAACATCTAGACTACCAGATAGCATGAATAAATAAATTTATCAATCGTGTCGAGCCTTGGTAATAGTATATTGACTACAATTTATAAAATTTGTGTACCCTAATTAAGAGTTGAATTTCTATAAATTCAATAATGTTGAGATGATCTTGAAAAATGATAAGTGATAAGTATTATGTGCTATATGATAATCATGCAACCATTTCTTTTTGCTCTTAATCCAGACCACTATTTTATAACCCACTTGGCCTATCTCCACTGTTAATGTAGATTCTTTGTAATTTTGATATGAGGTTTGGCTGCGGATAGTCTTCTAATTTCGATATGCATGATATGGTTGTGTAAAACATAAATGGAGATAGTTTTCTGATATAGAGGAAATAGAGAGTAACGTTTTGCTATTTAAGTTCATTATCTTCTTCATGCTAGTTGTTATAATTGTTTTACTAAGATCGTTAAATTTTGGTTTCTTACATGCGTGGCGTCTGACTGTTGAAGCCTTATGACCTCACCTTCTTTGCATTATGGACTAATCAAGTTCTGTCACATCAAGTTCCTTTATTAATACTAGCTCTCTACTAAAAATGGGTGATACCTCTATTCCTCCACAATTGAAATTTCTCATGTCCAACATGAAGTTTGTTATGAACATTCTACTTAGAAATCTCAAGTTTTAAAGCCCCTCAAATATGATAGATATAATGATGGTTCTACATCCAAACCACTTGACCAAATTGAAAATGTTGATGGAATGTTGGTTTCACATACATTGTATAACACATAGATAGTCATAGATAAAAAATTTGCTATTGCTTTGCCTTCCACCATCTCTCCACCATTTCTCCCATATGTGCTTAATATGAACACTCATATGGAAATATGGATAACCATTGAACATATATTGCAATCTTTGAGCAGATCACATACTATTCGACTAAGAAATAAAATTCATTACCTCACTATGAAAGATAAGTCTATGATACAATATATTTCAGAAATAAAAATCAAAGTAGATGGCAATTTTGTTGTTGGATTTTCTTTGGATCTAGAAGATATCATTTTTTTATAACCTTAATGGTTTATCTTCAGTTATCAAGAATTTAAAACAAATATTAGAACAAATCTCCGGCAAATCAACATGGATGATTTTTAATAACTTCTATATAGTAAAAAGCTTAATCTTGGAACCAAGGCTGCTTGTGAGCTCCACTAAACCTTCAACATTTACTACCACTCATTTTCATAGTCGTTTCTCCTAGAATAACTTTGTTTAGTTTCTTATCCATTGTCATTTTTCTCTTGTTACAATTTGAATTCAAGTCACAATTTTCTCGCCTCTTCTGGTGGAGGCCATTTATCTTCTCATACTGTGTGCTAGATTTATGGGCAATATGGCCATACAACTTTAAAATGTTGGCACCGTGTTGATCTTTCATTTCAAACTAACCAACAAGCTCTATTTGCAAACTCTCACTAGCCAAACAATCATTGGATTCTTAGATCTAGAGCAACTATTCATCTTACTTCTAATATGAATCAAGGTTATAATCCTAAGTCATATACTGGCAACATATTATTATTAGAAATGGTCAAATGCTCCAAATTACTATTATTGGCCAAACAATAATTCTACCAACACCCACTCATAAGTTTCACCTATATTCTACTTTTTTTGTCCCATGTCTCTCTCATAATCTACAATATGTGCAAATATTTGTTAAAGATAACTCTTACTCTATTCTTTTTTACTCATCTGTATGATCCATCAAGGATTCAAAGAGCAATCCAAGTCTCCCTGATGGTTTGTGTCTTCAAGAAATGTATCTAATTAATGTCACCTATGATGTTTAGCCTGTCTTTCTTGCTCGGTCATTGACCATCAAAATTTGGCATGAAAAGTTAGGCAATCCAACTTCATCTAGTCATCTTCATATGTTGCACACTTTTAGTTTGATTGATAACTTTTCAATGTAACTTTATTGCTCATCTTTTGCTTGTGCTAAAGAGCCATTGTTTTTCTTTTTCTTTTTCTTCCAATTAAACTTTCGATGCAATAGAATTGGTTCATATTAATGTATGGTGTTCTTCACTTATTATCTTTACTCAAGTTTATAAATATTAACTTTTATTTGTGGATAATTACTCTAGCTATTGATGAAATGTGATGGAATGTGATACAAAAGGTAAGATAATCTCTTCGAAATTGGCTCACCTTCTTTGTGGGATACTCCCCACTTGTTTCACTCTTCACACGTTGATCTCTGGATCCCGACAGTGCTATCCTCGAAAGTTGACTTGGCTTTGGTGTTGGTTTTCGCCCACCATCTTTACGCTCCGTACGTTGATCTCCGAGCCTGAGCAGTCCTTACTCTGAAAGTTGACTTGCCTTCGGTGTGGCTTTCCACCCACCTGTCTTACGCTAGATGTGTTGACCTCTGTGTCTGAGGCAGTCCTTCTCTCAAAAGTTGACTAGCTTCTTTGTGGGTTACCACCCACTTTCTCCATGCTTTATGTGTTAACCTTCTAGTTCGGGCAGATTTTCCTTCGGAAGTCGGCTAGCTTTCCTTTTGGGTAACAACTCATTTGCTTTTACACCTTACGTGTTGACCTCTGGGCTCGAGGTAGTCCCTCATTGGAAGTAGTCGCGCCTTTCTTGTGGGCTACCACCCATGAGCTTTGTGCTCAGTGCATTAACCTTTGGGTCTAGGAAGCCCTTCCCATGGAAGTCGACTTGCCTTCTTTTTGAGCTACTGCCCACAAGGTTTACGCTCAGTACCCATGGGTCTAGGAAGTCCTTCCTTTGAAGGTCGATTTGCCTTCTTTGTGGGTTATCACCCACTTAATTTGCACTTCATGCATTGAACCTCGGGTCTGAGGCAATAACCCACTTAATTTGCACTTCATGCATAGAGTAATTATCAATAGCTATTGTGGATAATTTCTATATATATATATATATGTGTGTGTTTGTGTGTGTGTGTGTGTGTGTGTGTGTGTGTGTGTCTATATCTATATCTATGAAGTTTATGAAAAATCCAAAATTTTAATGCATCTTAAAAAAAACCATTTTAAAATAAATTCAAAATTTTAGGGTAATCTAAAGTATGGGAAAAACTTATTATTGATTATTGCCAATGAGCTCTATGATCTTTCTAAGTTTGAGGCAACTCAGAGCCAGAGGAAGTGATCATATTTGCGGAGATATAGGCTTTCTAAGCATAAGAAGCGTGCATTGAACAAAAGAAATCTTACAAGTTCTTGTCATGAAAAATAAATTGAATTTCTTAAATTCAAGAGCTTATAATAGGAAAATTCTATAAATATTCCTCATATCCTTTCAAACCCATACCATGATATAACTTTGATGTAATTTTTTAATTCATGACCAGCACTTATAATTCATCATATACCACAATAATTTCTTTCAAGACATGCATCACAACACCACTTAATTTGAGTGTTAGATATGTAAATTCATACGATGTGTGGTATGTGTAAATTCCCCTTAACTTTATTATAATTCTTATAATAACTAATATAAATTATTGACGATGTATATAATTTAATTACATTGATGAATGAGGTGACACAGGCAAGGTGATTTACGTCTCTCTGAATCTTTAAGAAGAAATAAAAAATACAACAACCGCCCATTCCACAAAGTTTAACGAAAACAAGAAAGTAAGCTAAACTGACCACATTTCTGTATTACAAAACCTCTCATGAATATATACTGTTTAATTAATTTATGTAAACCAAATACACGGACGCAGAGGCACCTAACTCAACAGTTCCATTAATAAATTGATTTGTCTCGTAATCAAAAGCATCTGAAAAATCCTCCTTGGTATCGAGAAAATATTACATTTGATAAATCGAGCATACAGATGATGGTGCAGATCGCACCACACCGTGTACTTAACGGTGTGAAGCGGTCCATGTGATCATCAGCATGTTCATCCTCCGCATATTGTATTTTCTCTCATGACATGACTTATTTATTTTCGCACAGAATTAATGAGATCAAAATTAAATGAGAAAGAAACATTTAATATCACAAGTAATTTTTAACTTTTTATTTTTCCATATGAAACAATTTAAAATAATATCATTTCATCCACTTCTTTCTGAATTGTTTGGGTTAAATTTAAGTGAACGATATAGAACATAGAAGTATAGAATAATCTCTGAATCGGATATTGTCGATTTAACTCGCTTCCAAAATGACATTGAATTGTCCCATAAATTAAGCTTGTTCAAGAAAATAAATCAGAATTTCACTCATTTACAAATAATGTATCTTTTTTTAGTTCTAAAATGTCAATGACGGTCGACCACGGGACGTTACATCTTCAAAACATCTCATNTATATATATATATAATATTTTTTTTTCAAGATAAAGCTCACACCCAACTTTATTTAAAAAAAAAAGATACAATCAGAACCACAATGCAACACAACCCAATACAAAGATGTCTAAAGACAAACAATTACATCCAACAAAAAAAAAGGCGAAACAACGACCAACTCAAAAATAATAAAACTAATAACTACGTATACGAAACAATAACACAGAACCACCAAACAGAACATCTTCAAATTACAAGATCTCCAATCAACATCTTTGAAATAAAACACTCCAAATATCAACAACTCAAACAACAACCACAATCAACTACCTTGAAATAGAGCTTCATAGATCCAAATGCTGCAACATGTTCTCTAATTAGCAACAAGGGAACCTGTGAAAACAACAAACTAAAACAAATAGAAGAAGAATCCATAAAACAACAATCAAAAGTAAAGACAAGAAGACAGAGGAGAACAAAAAACCAATACATGGATTAAAAAAATCAAAACAACTAACACAAGAGGAGAACCCAAAAACCAAAGAGAAAACAGTAGAAGCGGCCGATCTAAAAGGAAGAAAAGAAAAAGAACTAAACCAAACTCATATCCAAACTAAGAAAATCCATCCAAATTTGGTGAAAGAAAATCCAAGTTTATAGAAGAAATAGCTAAATCTCACAGGCTATCAGTTCAATAAGAAAACCAAGGNATATATATATATATGAAGTTTACGAAAAATCCAAAATTTTAATGCTTTTTCTTCAAAAAACCAAAAAAAAAAAAAAACCATCTTAAAATGAATTCATAATTTTAGGATAATCTAAAGTATGAGAAAAACTTATTATTAACTATTGCCAATGAGCTATATGATCTTTCTAAGTTTTGAGGCAACTCAGAGCCAGAGGAAGTGATCATATTTGCGGAGATATAGACTTTCTAAGCATAAGAAGCATGCATTGAACAAAAGATATCTTACAAGTTCTTCTCATGAAAAATAAATTGAATTTCTTAAACTCAAGAGCTTATAATAGGAAAATTCTATTAATATTCTTCATATCCTTTCAAACCCATACCATGATATAACTTTGATGTAATTTTTTAATTCATGACCAGCACTTATAATTCATCATATACCACAATCATTTCTTTCAAAACATGCATCACAACACCACTTAATTTGAGTGTTAGATATGTCTATTCATACGAAGTGTGCTATGTGTAAATTCCCCTTAACTTTATTATAATTCTTATAACAACTAATATAAATTATTGACGATGTATATAATTTAAATACATTGATGAATGAGGTGACACATGCAAGGTGATCTACGTCTCTCTGAATCTTTAAGAAGAAATAAAAAAAAATAAATTAATTACTATTTTTTTAGCGGAAAATTTGAAAGATACAACAACCGTCCATTCCACCAACTTTAACGAAAACAAGAAAGTAAGCTAAACTGACCACATTTCTATATTATAAAACATCTCATGAATATATACTGTTTAATTAATTTATGTAAACCAAATACACAGACGCAGAGGCATCTAACTCAACAGTTCCATTAACAAATTTATTTGTCTCGTAATCAAAAGCATCTGAAAAATCCTCCATGGTATCCAGAAAATATTACATTTGATAAATCGACTATACGGATGATGGTGTGGATAGTACCACACCGTGTACTTGGCGGCGTGAAGCAATCCATGTCATCATCCATATGTTCATCTTCCGCATATGATATTTTCTCTCATGTCAACGGCTTGTTTATTTTCACACAGAACTAATGAGATCAAAATTAAATGAGAAAGAAACATTTAATATCACAAGTAATTTTTAACTTTTTTATTTTTTCATATGAAACAATTTAAAATAATATCATTTCATCCACTTCTTTCTGAATTGTTTGGGCTAAATTTAAGTGAACCATATAGAACATAGAAGTATAGAACAATCTCTGAATCGGATATTGTCGATTTAACTCGCTTCCAAAATGACATTGAATTGTCCCATAAATTAAGCTTGTTTAAAAAAGATAATCGGAATTTCACTCATTTACAAATAATGTATTTTTGTTTAGTTCTAAAATGTCAATGACGGTCGACCACGGGACGTTACATCTTCATAACATCTCATGTGTGGGTGATGTGGTGTCCCGTGGTTGGCCGTCCGGACGCAAAATTTTCTCTCAAAACACAACTAATTCCCCAACATTTTTGTCCNTTGTCTCTAAGTTTATATATATATATATATATATATATATATATATATATATATATATATAATTTTTCTTTTTCTTTTTTTAAAGATAAAGCTTACATCCTACTTTATTTAAAAAAAATGATACAATCAGAACCACAATGCAACACAACCCAATACAAAAATGCCTAGTGACAAACAATCCCATCCAAAAAAAAAAAAAGGAAACAATGACGAACACAAAAACAATAAAACTAATAACTACTTATACGAAACAATAACACAAAACCACCAAACAGAAAATCTTCAAATAACAACATCTTCAATCAACATCATTGAAATAAAACATTCCAAACATCAACAGCTCAAACAACAACCACAATCAACTACCTTGAAATAGAACTTCATAGATCCAAATGGTTGCATGTTTTCTAATTGACAACAAGGGAACCTGTGAAAACAACAAACTAAACCAAATAGAAGAAGAATCCATAAAACAACAATCAAAAGAAAAGACAAGAAGACAAAGGAGAACTCAAAACCAACACATGGATTAAAAAAATCAAAACAACTAACACAAGAGAAGAACTCGAAAACCAAATAGAAAACAGTGGAAGCAGCCTATCTAAAAGAAAGAAAAGAAAAAGAACTAGCCCAAACTCATATTCAAACTAAGAAAACCCATCCAAATTCGGAGAAAGAAAATCCAAGTTTATAGAAGAAATAGCTAAATCTCACAAGCTATCAATTCAATAAGAAAACCAAGACGATAAATCTTACAATTAGTGTAAAGATCAAAAGCAAAAAAAAAAAAACCGAGTATTTTACCACAAGTTAATAAGATAAAAAGTAGCTCAATTATAAGTTAGAATTTATTAAATGTTTGAAAAATAATTTCATCTAAATTTAATGAATCAAACAAATAGATGAACAAATNTAGTGTAAAGATCAAAAGCAAAAAAAAAAAAAAAACCCGAGTATTTTACCACAAGCTAATAAGATAAAAAGTAGCTCAATTATAAGTTAGAATTTATTAAATGTTTGAAAAAATAATTTCATTTAAATTTAATGAATCAAACAAATAGACGAACAAAGCAGGATAGAGTTTCAAACAATAGTTGCTCCAAAGTTTTTAATTCCAACCTCAAATAATATGTTATAATTGATTGTAGCTTATCATTTAATATTTTATTATATATATTGTATGCCGTAAAATTTATGATGATAGAGAGTATTGAATGNGATCAAAAGCAAAAAAAAAAAAAAAAACAGAGGATTTTACCACAAGTTAATGAGATAAAAAGTAGCTCAATTATAAGTTAAAATTCATTAAACGTTTGAAAAATAATTTCATCTAAATTTAATGAATCAAACAAATAGATGAACAAATCAGGATTGAGTTTCAAACAATAGTTGCTCCAAAGTTTTTAGTTCCTACCTCAAATAATATGTTATAATTGATTGTAGCTTATAATTTAATATTTAATTATATATATTGTAAGCCCTAAAATTTATGATGATAGAGAGTATTGAATATCTTAATATTATATGAAGATTTGACAAGTAATTAAACAGACTTGCATGAACTAAATTTTCCATATGAAATTTTTTTTAAAAGATCGCTGGACTTCACATAATCAAAATGATTTCACCATTATGTTTATGCTGCAAGTTTAAAGATGCATTTGCCGGTAATTGAAAAATATGTTGATATAATGCAGCATACATTAACTATATAGAATGAATTTCGAAAATGGTGGGGCTGTTAAGTCTGGAAAATGTCTTTCAGATATTATTTCACAATCAATTTGTTGGAAAATGTTATATATGTGTCCATATATAATAATTATAAATTATATGATATCTTATTTTTTTATGCCTATTAAAATTCTTTGATTGAGTAATGATTAATTTTTTGGGGCTTATGAGATATTTTCATATTTTTTATGGAATTAATATTGTGTACAGACCATATATTTATTTAATTATAAATTATTCTTTCAATATTTCATTTCTTTAATAACCGTAAATCACGTGATTTTAGATTTTTTGTTTTCCTCTCGTATTAACGTTCAACTTGACTATAAGCATTTAAAATTCAGAAATTGTTTAGCCTTTCAATTAATATCATAATATTTCTAATTATATTTTAAGTGAATGATTCTGCGNTTTAAAAGATCACTGGACTTCACATAATCAAAATGATTTCACCATTATGTTTATGCTGCAAGTTTAAAGATGCTTTTGCCGGTAATTGAAAAATATGTTGATATAATGCAGCATACATTAACTATATAGAATGAATTTCAGAAATTGTTTAGCCTTTCAATTAATATCATAATGTTTCTAATTATATTTTAAGTGGATGATTCTGCCTCATTGAATTTGGAATAGATCATTTTTAGTATCGTTAGATTTCCCTCATCAAAACTTTCAATTCAACCATTAGTTTATTGAAGTCAAAAGTCTAGAGTGTTTTAAATTTAATTTCATAAGTTTTTAATTCAAATATTAAATTTAGATTTTTATTTGATTGGTTTGTTCCTCATTTTTAGACATAAAAATTTGTCACTTTGAGAAATAATTTGAATGGTTAAAATTCACAAAGTAAAATTATAATTTTGAAAGAAAAAAAAGAGGTGCAATCATTCCTTGAACGTCAAAATGATTCACCCCTTGGAAGCCATAAACCAAATATGGTTTTCTTCACCATAAGTATATCATTCCTTAAAAATGGCATATTATGATATTGTGAAGAATATGTTGTATCTGCAACAGTATGCTTCCTTCTCCCATCTTATAAGCCTTTCAGCTGTAATCGCACTCAAACAAGACTTCTACTTTCATGCAAGCATTTACATCCTAAACACCCAAACTTAATATTTATATCTATAAAACTTAAATCTTTTGTATCACATTAACATCAACACTATTACAAACATTTATAAAGTTGAATACACCTTTTAATGCTTCGGTAAACTGATACAAACAAAAAAATAAACTCATGTTTATGTGTTACAAATTTAAATGCATAGAAATCACCTTGTATGCATGTAATTTTTTAGGAGAACCATAAACTTTTGCTGTGAAAAGCTATAATAAAAATTTTATTTTGAAGAAAGTTTCACCAATTAACACAAACAACATTTTATAATATATATATATATATTTTTTAAAGACAATATTACCCATAAGATAAACTCGCTTGTGTACTTTTAACTTATTACAAACATAAATCTATGTGTAAATTACTGCAAAACAACTATATACTTCTCTAAACTTGTGAATGCTACTTTTACACAACAGATCTGTAATGCACTTGGTTTTCAATATAAGCCCCTCCCTTGGGACTATTTGAGTAGTACTATATACTCCTCTATACTCAAAACTTTTTATTGTCCTCAAATTCCAAATAAAATGAATATGTGGTTGTTTAGTTGAAAACAAAGTCTTCTTACCCTCACTAGTAGATTCCAATTAATGAAATCCATAATTTAAAACTACCTTCATTATTAGTTTTTTGCCACGACTATTTCCAAAGTTTTAGGGAACAAATTTTCATCTTTGATTAATAACTTCTATCATCATAACGAGATCGACAATAAATTATATGTGATTGATTGGAATACTACCACTAAGCCAATTGGTCGTGGAGGTCTAGGCCTCCCAAATTTAGACATCATTAATAAATCCAAACTTATATGGAGCACTACAATTCAAACTCTTATTTATCCTCTTGGTGCATGAACACAAATGGCTTTTTATGGTAAAAAATGCATAATAAATTATCCCCACTTTGGAAAAATCTTAAATATGCAAATGGCAGACATAACTAAAAGTTGCCTATCATTTAATTAGGTCCATAGTCTTGGCAAGATCATTTTCTTCTTAGACCAATGGTTTGATGGCTCATCTCTATATGAAGCCTATGGATACACTATATTCTCATGGTTCTCTTATAACCACAAGAATGCAAAAATATCCAATATGATTGCTACCAATGCTTATTACAAGCATCTAGCTATAGACTATAAACCATGTCGCTGTCCAAACTGTTCTATTTCACTTATAAATCTATATCAGTGGTAGTTTGGTGATTGTACTAAGGTTTATATTTCTGTTGAATCTGCACAGTTGCAAAAATAGATCCTTACAGCAGCATTGCTTGATCAACAGCAGGACATGGTTCAGTGAAATAAATCAACACGATGACACTGACAAAGAATATAAGAATACTCATCCATGCAGTGAAGGCATATTGGCCATACTGAACTAATAAGTATCCTACAGGAAGCTCAAAAGCCTTCCAGCTAAAGAAAAGGGACTAGAATTTGTGTTAATGATGATTTCACATTCATGCTATAAAATTGAATATTGGCCAAGTTTCACTTTCATTCATCACAAGATATCATAAAAGGAAACTTAGAACAAATAGGGATACTCACTAAAGTTTAGATGTACTTGTCCCAACATAATCATAACCAAGGAGCTACCTGCATTGCTTCAACCAAGCTGGCGACCTCATCCAGAAAGCCGCCCTCGGCCTCATTCATAGAAAATCTTGGTCTAATTAGCCATTCTAGCTTGGTTTTAACTCCCCGCGATAATTTGAATGATTTATAAGTTGTCGTCATTAGACATGATAGGCCATCAACAAATTAAAGTATAGGTAATTAAATATTTGAGTCTCTTTGACTCAATCTGCATTAAGATTCATGCTTGATTAAGATAATTTTTTGAAAACATATTATGTAATGTGATATAAAAGATGTGGGTGGTATAAAAGTAAAAGATAAAATTTAGGTGTTAGATATGTAAATACGTATGAATTTGGGGGTACATATGTAAATTCCCCTTAGTCTAATTAATATTAATTATCATAAATTTTTAAATACATGCCAAATAAGCTCCAAAAAATTTGAATTTTTAATGTATGAAAATCGACGTATTAATAAGTTCATATGAATTAAGAAAAAAAAAAAAACTATACACCCATAAAAAATATAAAGGCATTTACATGTGTAACACACAATTCTTATGTATGTACATTGATCACACTTAAATTTTCATATACAGATAGCACTTAAATCTATAATATCACAGCAAAAATAACCCCATTATCACTTTTAAAAGTGAAATCCGCATTTTCATACATATATTTAATGGTGTGTATTATTTGGTTTAAATAGAAAAATAGAATCGAACTGAGTCAATTTGGTTGGTTCGGTTCGGTTTAAATAAAAAANCATATGTAAATTCCCCTTAGTCTAATTAATATTAATTATCATAAATTTTTAAATACATGCCAAATAAGCTCCCAAAATTTTGAATTTTTAATGTATTAAAATCGACGTATTAATAAGTTCATATGAATTCAGAAAAAAAAAACAAAAAAAAAAAACTATACACCCATAAAAAATATAAACAATTCTTATGTATGTACATTTATCACACTTAAATTTTCATATTTACATATAGCACTTAAATCTATAATATCAAAACAAAAATAACCCCATTATCACTTTTAAAAGTGAAATCCGCATTTTCATACATATATTTAATGGTGTGTATTATTTGGTTTAAATAGAAAAATAGAATCGAACTGAGTCAATTTGGTTGGTTCGGTTCGGTTTAAATAAAAAAATTCGACTATGGCTTTAGAAATGTTGAAGTTTAGTTTTGGGTTTACTACGGTTCTGTTTTACTTATCAAACCCAATCAACAAAAAACTAAAATTTCTAAGTAAATCCTTTTTGAAATGTTTAAAAAAAAAAATTTTAGTGATTAGCATACATAATCTTCACATAGTAATCTTCAATTACCTTGATAACTTCAAACTATTTTTTTGTTTATGTAAAATCGTACCGTTTAAATCGAAATAAATTTTGATTTGACTTGCTCAGTTTTATCAAAATTTTATTTTGGTTCGTATTTTAAATTTCGGTTAAAGTTGGTTGGCCCTACGGGTGTAAATGAGCCGAACACGAGCTGAGGCTCNATTTAATGGTGTGTATTATTTGGTTTAAATAGAAAAATAGAATCGAACTGAGTCAATTTGGTTGGTTCGGTTAAAAAAAAAATCGACTATGGCTTTAGAAATGTTCAAGTTTAGTTTTGGGTTTATTGGGTTTACTACGGTTCTGTTTTACTTATTGAACCCAATCAACCAAAAACTAAAATTTCTAAGTAAATCCTTTTTGAAATGTTTAAAAAGAAAAATTTTTAGTGATTAGCATACATAATCTTCACATAGTAATCTTCAATTACCTTGATAACTTTAAACTGTATTTTGTTTATGTAAAATCGTACCGTTTAAATCAAAGTAAACTACGATTTGACTTGCTCGGTTTTATCAAAATTTTATTTTGGTTCGTATTTTAGATTTCATTTGAAGTCGGTTGGCCCAATTTGAAAATCAAACCATCCAAAATTGACCGAATTCTCACCCCTACATATATTGAAAGCACCAAAGTACGATGCATGTAAATATAGAAGTTTAGGGTTAAGATATGTAAATACATGAGAAATGCCTGCTTTTTTTGTAAATTTCCAAAAATATAAATGATGAGCTAATTATACTTAATTAATAAAATTATGTGTGATTATTATAAAAAAACAAAAAAATTTAATGATATAATTATTAAACTTAAGGATCCATAAATTTTATAATCAGTAATCAATTTTGAATGAAATACATTTTAGCATATGATTATTAAGTATTATAATTTATGTAAATAATAAATTCTAATAATAAAACAAATTCAAAAATTCAAAAAAATTCCTAAAATTTTTTAATAAATTTAGAATAAAATAAAACAACAATTTATATCAGTTTTAGTAAAAATTAAACCATTTTAAACATAAGTCCATTATCTTTAATTGAGCATTTGATAAATTTTATTCCCCAATTAATGTTAAGAATGTCGNAAAACATCATTTGAATCTAATTTAATAATTTTTATTATATTTTCTTAATCAATATTTTAATTGATTATAAAATCTTTGTAGCCTTGTAGTCAATATTTTCTGTTTTAAAAAGTATTTCGAGCCAAAACGAGCCGAACACGAACGAACACATCTTAATTCGTGTTCTGCTTGTTAACTTATCGAACGAAATTAACGAGCCGAACACGAGCTTCTTAACGAGCAGAACACGGGCTGTTCGCGAACAACGAACCGTTTTAGCAGCCCTAGTTAGCCCAATTTGAAAACCAAATCATCCAAAACTGACCGAATTCCACCCCTACATATATTGAAAGCACCAAAGTTCGATGCATGTAAATATAGAAGTTTAGGGGTAAGATATGTAAATACATAAGAAATGTCTCCTTTGTTTGTAAATTTCCAAAAATTTGAAAGGATGAGCTAATTATGCTTAATTAATACAATTAAGTGTGATTATTATACAAAAACAGAAAATTTAATGATATACTTATTAAACTTAAGGACACATAAATTTTATAATCAGTAATCAATTTTGAATGAAATTCATTTTAGCATATGATTATTAAGTATTATAATTTATGTAAATAATAAATTCTAATAATTAAACAAATTCAAAAATTCAAAAAAATTCCTAAAATCTTTTAATAAATTTAGAATAAAATAAAACAACAATTTAGATCAGTTTTAGTAAAAATTAAACTCTTCTAAACATAAGTCCATTATCTTTAATTGAGCATTTGAAAAATTTTATTCTCCAATTAATGTTAAGAATATCCTACATTCACACATTAAATTAATTGTCCCTAGATTAACTTTTGCACTTTAAAATAAATATGAATTCTACTTCAGCCCTTTAAAGCTCCAAATATTTTCAATGAGCAAGCGATGATCATCTTCTTGTTTGTTAAAAATTTAATTAGTCCTTTTTGTTTTGATTTTTTTTTTTTTTTTTTTTGAGATGTTTAATTAGCCAGACAAGGAAACACCAAATGCTTAAAGTATAAGAAGCCTATTATAATGATAATCAATACGTCATCAATAAATTTTCATCGTCTCGCATGAATTTCAAGACAACATTTTGAATAAAAAATATTCAAATTTTGAATAAAAATCATTCATAACTTCAATTTCGGCAAACACATGGTCAAACTGTCTGGCTTGACGAGACAAGCCAAATGATTTCCAAGTTGGTCCTACTCAACTTAAATCAAGCCCAGATCAAACTATTAAATCATTTTTGAATGCTTTTAGTGTATGATTGGAACGTCAAACTGATTCCAAATCTGATAACCTTATAAGCTTATAGTCCAATTAAGCATCTCGACAATAAGAATTGGACGAGCCTAATATCATTCAATTATGATATCATTAAGGCACTTAGATGTCCACAGAACATCTTTCGATCGAGGGAGTTAGGAGAAGAAGACTAGAGTTTAGAGGAGTTGAAGCTCAACATCATTTATGCACCAAAGATCCGACAAATTTCTCCCGCTCTTGTAGTCAACGACCACCGTTGACCAACACCTATCAATGATTGTCTACCACAGTCAACTGACCTCTTCTATCGACCACCATTTGTTGTTACTTGTTCTTTGCAACAAACTACTCTGTCAAGTCACAAGGTACATTGTGGAATCCCAACATACATTGCGAAATAATGAAGTAATTGAGAGAGTAATATATCCTCCAGTACACCGTACAGTGATGCACCCTAAAGAAGGTGTAATAGCACATGTACCCCGAATATGGCGCGAAGACACACTCTGATGACGGTGTAACAACACACATCACATACAATGCAACGCCACATTACGAAGATAGTGTAATAATGTACCACGAATATGGTGTAACAATGTAACCCGGAGACGGCGACTTTCTACAAACTTCTAAAGCTCTCTTCTCACTGTTCACCGTTACATCACATGTGAACAAATGCGACCTAAGTGGCTGATTGTTCATGCATCTCCCGATTCTGAACTCTACGACCTATGGATGTCAACATAGTTCATCACTATGGTCTATGTGACTAACTATAACTTATGTGGCTCACAACTCATTTAACGTCGAACTCCGAGCCATACAATTGATGGATGTCATCACAGCTCGCCACAACGGTCTTCATGACCAACTACTACCTATATAGCTTCCATCTCGTGCATCTATCAACTCTGGCTCTCTGTTGTCTACAAATGTTATCACAGCTCGGCACTACGGCTTATGTGACTAAATACAACCTATGTGGCTCACAGATTATGCAGCTCCCAACTTCGGGCTCTGTTGCCTATAGATGTCATCGCAGCTCACCACAAGATCCTACGTGACCAATTACGACTGACATGGATCACAACTCCTATAGCTTTCTACTCCAATCTCTGTGGCAAACTGATGCTCTTGAAGAAATCATATTAGCCTACAAGGCAAACTATTATCATAACTTTCAAGTACGACCTATACGACAAGTTGGAGATACAACCACTATCTACAATATTCACGACAAAATACTACATCCATACCAATCGACTACGGACCTTGTAGCATGCCATCACGGAAAACTACATTCAATATATTTAAAATATGACTATTATCGAGGAAAAATCTGTTGTACATTTACAATAATCAACTTTGTAACTCTACCTTTTCTAATTCAGAAAAAAAAGAATGGACATGTGTACTCACCATTTATATTGGAATATTCTAACTAGACTAGGCCCCGTAATTTTTTTCACTTTTCCAAAGTTTTCCACATAAAAATTAAAATGTCTCATGTCTATTTAATTACTTGAGTGTGTGATGGATTTTCATGCAACGCTAAGACGATAAATTATTACTCTACTGCTGCAGACATTCTGACACACACCAATAATAATAATAANTTTTCATCGTCTCGCATGAATTTCAAGACAACATTTTGAATAAAAAATATTCAAATTTTGAATAAAAATCATCCATAAATTAAATTTCAGCAAACGCATGGTCAAACTGTCTGGCTTGGCGAGACAGGGCCAAATGATTCCAAAGTTGGTCCTACTCAACTTAAATCAAGCCCATATCAAACTATTAAACCATTTTTGAATGCTTTTAGTGTATAATTGGAACGTCAAACAGATTCCAAATCTGATAACCTTATAAGCTTATAGTCAAATTAAGCATCTCGACAATAAGAATTGGACGAGCATAATATCGTTCAATTATGACATCATTAAAGCACTTAAATGTCCACAAAACATCTTTCGATCGAGGGAGCTAGGAGAAGAAGATTGGAGTTTAGAGAAGGAGTTGAAGCTCAACATCATTTATGCACCAAAGATCCGACAAATTTCTCCCGCTCTTGTAGTCAACGACCACCGTTGACCAACGCCTATCAATGATTGTCTACCACAGTCAACTAACCTCTACTATCGACCACCATTTGTTGCTACCTGTTCCTCGCAACAAACTACCCTGTCAAGCCACAAGGTACATTGTGGAATCCCAACATACATTGTGAAAAAATGAAGTAACCAAGAGAGTAATATGTCCTCCAGTACACCGTACAGTGATGCACCCTAAAGAAGGTGTAACAGCACATGTACCCCGAATATGGCGCAAAGACACACCCTGATGACTGTGTAATAACACACCTCACATACGATGCAACGACGCATTACGAAGATAGTGTAATAATGTACCACGAAGATGGTGTAACAATGTAACCCGAAGACGGTGACTTTCTACAAACTTCTATAGCTCTCTTCTCACTGTTCACCGTTAGATCACATGTGAACAAATGCGACCTAAGTGGCTTATTGTTCATACATCTACCAATTCTGAACTCTACGACCTATGGATGTCAACATAGCTCATCATTATGGTCTATGTGACTAACTATAACTTATGTGGCTCACAACTCATTCAACGTCGGACTCTGAGCCATACAATTGTTGGATGTCATCACAGCTCGCCACAACGGCCTTCATGACCAACTACTACCTATGTAGCTTCCATCTCGTGCATTTATCAACTCTGGCTCTCTGTTGTCTACAAATGTTATCACAGCTCGGCACTACGGCTTATGTGACTAAATACAACATATGTGGCTCACAGATCATGCAGCTCCCAACTTCGGGTCATGTTGCCTATGGATGTCATCGCAGCTCACCACAACATCCTACGTGACCAATTACGACTGACATGGATCACAACTCCTATAGCTTTCTACTCCAATCTCTGTGGCAAACTGATGCTCTTGAAGAAATCATATTAGCCTGCAAGGCAAACTATTATCATGACTTTCAATTACGACATATACGACAAGTTGGTGATACAACCACTATCTACAATATTCATGACAAAATACTACATCCATAACAATCGACTACGGACCTTTTAGCATGCCATCATGGAAAACTACATTCATTATAGTGAAAATATGACTATTATCGAGGAAAAACTGTTGTACATTTACAATAATCAACTTTGTAACTCTATCTTTTCTAATTCAGAAAAAAGAATGGACATGTGTACTCACCATTTATATTGGAATATTCTAACTGGATTAGGTCCCGTAATTTTTTTCACTTTTCCAAAGTTTTCCACATAAAAATTAAAATGTCTCGCGTCTATTTATATACTTGAGTGTGTGATGGGTTTTCATGCAACGCTAAGACGATAAATCATTACTCCACAGCTGCAGACATTCTGACACACACCAATAATAATAATAATAATTTTAGTTATTATAAATTATTATTATTGTTATTATTATTATGATTATTATTATTATCCATCACAATGGGCTTTCTATTTTATTAATAAATCAATCTACATAATATTAAATGAAGAAAGAAAATTTGAAAGATTTGGTTAGTGCATGATTAAAGAATTTTTTAAAGTTACTTTTCAAATAAGGATAACTTTAATACATCAAAGACTAATTCATTGATAGTGTTACTAAATTCCAAACTATTCATGAAGCTGCTGAAGTTCCATAATTCGACCTTTGGCAACGACCATAAATCCAAAGAAAAAGACAAGTACACGGATAAAATTGAATTAAAATTAGTATGGAAGTCCAACTTGAGGATAGTGCTAAAGAGTTGGATGAAGAAAACGTGAGGTAAATCTTCAATCAAGCACATGGAATGGCAATATTGGGGGCGAAAAAAGATGACAAAGTCCGTCCATATTCCAAATTCAAGTATTAAATTTACTGCATGATGTGATAATTGTTGGATTTGACTTTGTACTTGGTGAATTTCATTTCTATTTACAAAACCCACAATATTTAAAATAAAAAAAGAAAAAAAAAACAGAAAGATAGAAAATAAAGTTTAAAAAAAGAGAAAAAGGATTTGCTTTCTTCACATTAAAAAATATGAACTGTTGTTCATTGTCCCCTCTACATTAAGAAAAGGATTTAGTATACTAGGCGAGTGATCACATTCTAATCTAATAAATAAATACTTGGCATGAAATTTTTCTAATTGGTATGTGTCAAAGTGTGATGAAATTCTGATGAGCACATATGGATTGCTACCTTAGTGAGTGCTTTGATGATTTTGTTGACTCAAAATAATGGAGCCGCCCGCCTTGGACAAGTGCTTTTGGGGTAGACAGGTGCCTGTTAAACTGGTGAGTCTTTTTTGATCTTAGCATCATAGTCTAGATCTTAACCAATTCACCTAGTCTCCACAACTTTACAACAAACTATATATATTCAACTCCACATTTTTTGGTATTCTGGAAAGTAACTTGCCAAAAGAAAAAAAAATTAAGATAATATATTTATTGTTGAATCCAAAATTATCCTTTGGACCGCGCCCTAGGGATAGGGTGGTTCCAAGGGAATGACAGAGAGGGAGAGAGAGGGAGAGAAGGTTGTCCCATCGGGGGACGAAGAGGTGGTCCCCAAGATCGACGACCACTATTATTCCACACAAGTTCAGTTACAATAAAGAGATAATGAGAACAAGTTCCCTACATGAGGGGGAGAGAGATATTACATTTATGCCCCTGCTAGAAGGGGAGCCATGGGGTGTATTTTGGTCATTTTTCTCACTCAGACGGGTTCTCTTGGAATTTGTCTGTCTGTGAGGTCTGTTGGCATCGAGTGGCCAACCTAAGTGGCCTTTGGTGGCTGGTCGAAGTGACCGATTGATCGAGGGTGGCCAGCCAAGTTGGTCGACAATCCGAAGGTGGCGGCCAAGTTTGTCGGTCATCCTCCTTCATTGTGGTCAACCCATGGTGGTCGGCCAACCAACGTGGTCAACCAAATGCCGTGCTTGTGGTTGGCCCATAGTGGTCGATAGGCTAGAGTTGGGTGGTCAGCCATTGTTGGTTGATCGGCTGGTGTTCGCCCGCCAAGCGGGACGACAGGTTGGAGTGGGTTGTCTGTTCCATGGAGGACGGTCGATTGGAGACGATCGACCAGCTGTAGTTGGGTGGTTGGCCCATGGTGGCCGGCCAATTGGGAGTGGATACCCAAGGAGGTCGGCCGATGACTTCAGGTGGAGGCAATAAATGGCCGACCGTCTGGAGTACGGACTTTTAGCGTGGTTCCTTCTGGCTCGGCGAGGGCCTATTTTTAGATTATACATTTATTATTATTGTTAGATATTATAGTCTTTAAATTTCTTTTATTTTACCCAACTTAAGGGTAGTTTAGTCTTTTGGCTTATTGCATATATGCTTATCTTTTACTCATGTAATGAGTGCTTCTTGATGCAAATGAAACCCTAGACACTTTTCATTGTGTCTCCTCTTTCTCCTCTTCTTCCTCTTCTTTTCTATGTCATTTTGCAAATCTTAACATGGTATCAAAGCAAGTTTTGATCCATTCGTAGCTTTCGCGGATCTATTTGCAATTTTTGGGTCATTTTGCAGTCTCCAATGGTAGATCAATTTTTCGGCGTCATTTGCAGTCTCCAGTGATAGACCCGAATGCAGTTTTTCGGGCGATATATCGTTATTGATATTTGATCTTCCTGTTCTTTGTTTTCTATTTTTTTATCTTGATATTAGTAGCAATGGCTGGTGAAAAAGATGATTCTCTTCAGTCTATTAGTGTGCAATTAAATGAAAAAAAAATTACTCATATTGGACATCGTCACAGCTACATGACCAACTAAGAACTATGTGGCTTACATCTTGTGTAGCTATTGACTTTGGCGCCCAATAGTCTGCAGAAGTCATCACAGCTCGGCACTATGGCTTACGTGACCAAATACAACCTATGTGACTCACAGAACATGCAGCTCCCAACTCCGACCTTTGTGGTCTATGGATTTCATCGCAGCTCGCCACTACAGTTTAAGTGACCAATTACGACTGACATGGACCACAACTCCTTCAGCTTTCTACTAATGCCTTTGTGGCAAACCAACGCTCTTGAAGCAACCATATGTTGCCGACAAAGCCAATTACTACCATGACTTTCAACTATAGTCTATACAACAAGCTGACGGTACATTCATCGTCTACGATATTCACGACAGACTACTGCCTCCACAACACTCGACTACGGACCTTGCAGCATGCTATCACTAATAACAGCATTCATTACAGTCAAATTATGACTATTATGGAGGAACAATGGTTGTACATTTACAATGATCAGCTTTGGAACTACTTTTCCAAATTCAGAAGAAGAATGGATGTATGTAATCACCATTCATATTGGATTATTTCAACTAGGCTAGGCCCCGTGGATTTTTCACTCTTCCAAGTTTCCACATAAAAATTAAGATGTCTCAAGTCTATTTAATTACTTGAGTGTGTGATGGGTTTTCATGCAACACTAAGACAGTAATTCATTACTCTACTGCCGCAGACATTCAGACACGCACCAATAATAATAATAATAATAATAACCAAAATTATTATTATTATTATTATTATTATCTATCACTATGGGTTGTCTCTTTTATTAATAAATCAATCTACATAATATTAAATGAAGTAAGAAAATTTCAGGGATTTGGTTAAAGCATGATTACAGAAAATTTAGCTTCGCTTATCTGAACAAGAAGCAAGTGCTCAAATGATAATTTTTTAACTTTACTTTGGAAATAAGGATAATTTTAATACATCAAAGACTAATTCATTGACAGAATTACTAAATTCCAAATCATCCGAAAAGCCTCTGAAGTTGCAAATAAGGATAATTTTAATACATCAAAGACTTATTCATTGATAGCGTTACTAAATTCCAAACTATCCAAAAAGCTGCTGAAGTCCCATCATTCGAACTTTGGCAACCACCATAAATCCAAAGAACAATAACAAGTATACGGATAAAATTGAATCGAATTTAGTATGGAAATCCAAGTTGAGGATAGCTAAAGGGTGGATATAAAAAATATGAGGTAAATCTTCAATCAGGAACTTGGAACGACAATATTTGAGGAAAAAAAGATGACAAATTCAGTCCATATTCCAAATTCAAGTATTAACATGATGTGATAATTGTTGAATTTGAATTTGTGCTTTGTGAATTTTTAATTCTACTTACAAAACCCACAACATTTTTTTAAAAAAAGAAAAACAAAAACAAGAACAATGAAAATAAAGTATATAAAGATAGACAAAAAATATTTGCTTTCTTTACATTAAAAAATAAAAATTGTTGTACATTTTCCCCTCTTCATAAAGAAAGGGGTTAGCGTACTAGGCAAGTGATTACATTCTAATCTAGTAAATAAAAACTTGGCATGATATATTTCTTCTTATTATACGTCAATGTGTGATGAACTTCTGATGTGTCCAGCATAAATTTCTACTTAGATGGTTGTATAGTATGTTTAAGTTGTTAGAAGGCTCCCGACTCACACAGGTGCAAGTCCTTTTTTGGGAGTTTTTTCAGTTTTGTAGTTGAACATCTCTTTCTCTTCATTTTCTGTAGCATCATTGTCATTCCAACAGGTATAAGTCCCACCTTTTAGAGCTCCACCTAACAGTCATGGGATATAGTTTCGTTCATTTAAACTTAGGGCTATCAAGATCCACGTTGACATCACAATTCCCGGATTATTGACCTGGGAACTTTAGATATGTTGGGTCGACTACCTTTATGACTAGGTAGATTTATGATTTGTGTGGCTTGGGATGACGAGTTTGTGGTACCTTGCACCGACTGTCACTAGCTTCTAGGATTATTCTATTCTTCCTTTCGTTGAGCCCCTTTTAACCATAGAGGAATCGTGAGCCATGATCAGAAAAAAAACACACGCCACTCAACAAGTCATGCATCAACATCCTATTGGCCATCAAGGATGAAGAGGAAGTCAAGTGGTCAGGGTCGTTAAGAAATCCAAATGGTGGAGACTAGTTTCAGTATTGACATTTCCACCTTGCAAAAGGATATTCGATAGAAATATGTCTTCAATTAAAGAAAGAAATTGAATGTTTGATACACCCAGGTCACCTGGGTCGTTGATTGCTAGAACAATGTGAGGGGAACCAAAATAAAATCGTCGGAGTTATCCAATGAGAAGTACAACTCCAAATTATCTTTTTTTGAGTAAAAGATTAGTCTATAAACCCCTAAGTTTATTTTAGCAAAATTTTCAAGTTGTTTTAAACTGTCATTCCAGTGAAATTTTCTTATTTTCTCATGAAAATTTTTTGTGTAAAAAATCCCCTTGAGGTCACGGTAGATAAGGTCCTCATTTATGGCAATGGAAGTCAAGCCCAAGAGACAAGACTAGATGAGAAGATATGGTACCCCTAGAAGCCGAGTCCAAGAGCCAAGACTCAATGCGAAGCTACCATGCCCTTGAAAGTCGAGTTTAAGAGGCAAGGCTTGATGGGAAGATACGGTACTACAAGAAGTCAGGCCTAGAAGGCAAGACTCGATGAGAAGCTATCTTGTCTCTAGAAGTCAAGCCTAAGAGGCAAGTCTTGATGGGAAGTTACAGTATTCCTGAAAGTTAAGCTCAAGAGGTAAGACTCAATGAGAACATACCATGCCCCTCGAAGTCGAGCTCAAGAGGCACGACTCAATGGGAAGATACGGTACTCCTAGAAGTCGAGATCGGGAGACAAAACTTGATGAGAAATTACCATACCTATGGAAGTCGAGCCCAAGAGGCAAGACTCGATGTGAAGATATTGTAATCCTGAAAGTTAAGCCCGAGGGCAAGACTCGATGAGAAGCTATTATGCTCTTAGAAATCGATCCCAAGAGGAAAGACTCAATGGGATGATACGGTACTTCCCATAGAAGACATGACCATGAGGCAAGTATCGATGGGAAGCTGGTAGTGAACAGGGTCCTCACTATAAAGACTCCCAAGTACAAGTAGTTGGCAAGGTCTCCACTCAAAAACTTTAGAAGGCTACAAGTCTCAGAAGGCACATGTGCATTAAATACCTCAGATGGTTACAAGCCTCGGAAGGCACAGCTACATCAAAGACCTCAAAAAGTTACAAGCCTCGGGAGGTACAAGTACATCAAATATCTCAGATGGCTACGAGCCTCAAAAGGCACCAGTGCATTTCAAGCTCCTAAAAGGCATTGACCTAAGAAGATACAAGTCTTAAAATATACACGCCCAAGTGGATATAAATCTCAAAAGACACGAGTATGAAAAATTACATAATACTTTTTTTAAGTGCATGTGCTAACTTTAATTGCATAATTTTGCATAATTGAGAAGCCACAAATACTTCAAAAATAACATCAAAGACGTACAGACAAAGACATTATTACCATGCATAAATGTCACATCAGACGATTAAAAAAACTATAAAGACCAGCTATAACCAATACAAAGGCTATAAGAGATACCACCGCTACAGAAGCATGAAAATCTTCCCCCAAAGAGCGGTAGAAAATTTATAGCATTTCTTTATCTCCACCAGTAACAAGCAAGAAGATCTCGAGTCACCTGCTGAGCAGGGATGGAGATAACTTTTTTCATTTCACTAATGCGAAAGAAGATCCTGTTGGTAACCTGTTATGCAGAACGGGAACAACTTTCTTCTGTGTCGCAACATAAAAGAGGATCTAGTTGTTCGTTTGTTATCCAGAACGGGGATGACTTTTTTTGCGTCATAAAACAAAAAAGATTATTGTTACTCGCCTACTACGCAAGACGGAAACAACTTTCCTCTTCCCAGCAACGTGAAAGAAGATCTTATGGTTTGCTTGTGGCGCAGAAAATTGATGACTTTCCTCTTAACCGCAAAATGCAAGAAGATTTTGTTGTTCACCTACTATGTTGGACGGGGATGACTTTTCTATTTGTCGCAACACGAAAGAAGATCTCGTTACTGGCCTACTACACATGGTGGGGATGACTTTCCTCTACACGACAACGTAAAATAATACCTTTTTGCTCGTCTGATAAGCAGGATAGATACGACTTTCTTCTGCAGCGCAAGGTGAAAGAAGATCTCATTGCTCGCCTGCAATGCAGAAAGCNGTTGATCAAGCAATGCTGCTGTAAGGATCTATTTTTGCAACTGTGCAGATTCAACAGAAATATAAACCTTAGTACAATCACCAAACTACCACTGATATAGATTTATAAGTGAAATAGAACAGTTTGGACAGCGACATGGTTTATAGTCTATAGCTAGATGCTTGTAATAAGCATTGGTAGCAATCATATTGGATATTTTTGCATTCTTGTGGTTATAAGAGAACCATGAGAATATAGTGTATCCATAGGCTTCATATAGAGATGAGCCATCAAACCATTGGTCTAAGAAGAAAATGATCTTGCCAAGACTATGGACCTAATTAAATGATAGGCAACTTTTAGTTATGTCTGCCATTTGCATATTTAAGATTTTTCCAAAGTGGGGATAATTTATTATGCATTTTTTACCATAAAAAGCCATTTGTGTTCATGCACCAAGAGGATAAATAAGAGTTTGAATTGTAGTGCTCCATATAAGTTTGGATTTATTAATGATGTCTAAATTTGGGAGGCCTAGACCTCCACGNAATTTATTATGCATTTTGTACCATAAAAAGCCATTTGTGTTCATGCACCAAGAGGATAAATAAGAGTTTGAAAATTAGTACCCCATATAAGTTTGGATTTATTAATGATGTCTAAGTTTGGGAGGCCTAGGCCTCCACAACCAATTGGCTTAGTGGTAGTATTCCAATCAATCACATATAATTTATTGTCGATCTCGTTATGATGATAGAAGTTATTAATCAAAGATGAAAATTTGTTCCCTAAAACTTTGGAAATAGTCGTGGCAAAAAACTAATAATGAAAGTAGTTTTAAATTATTGATTTCTTTAATTGGAATCTCCTAATGAGGGTAAGAAGATTTTGTTTTCAACTAACCACAAATTCATTTTATTTGAAATTTGAGGACAATAAAAAGTTTTGAGTATAGAGGAGTATATAGTACTACTCAAATAGTCCCAAGGGAGGGGCTTATATTGAAAACCAAGTGCATTACAGACTTGTTGTGTAAAAGTAGCATTCACAAGTTTAGAGAAGTATATAGTTGTTTTGTAGTAATTTACACATAGATTTATGTTTGTAATAAGTTAAAAGTACACAAGCGAGTTTATCTCATTGGTAATATTGTCTTTAAAATATATATATATATATTTTATAAAATGTTGTTTGTGTTAATTGGTGAAACTTTCTTCAAAATAAAATTTTTATTATAGCTTTTCGCGGCATAAGTCTATGGTTCTCCTAAAAAATTACATGCATACAAGGTGATTTCTATGCATTTAAATATGTAACACATAAACATGAGTTTATTTTTTTATTTGTATCAGTTTACCGAAGCATTAAAAGGTGTATTTAACTTTATAAATGTTTGTAATAGTGTTGATGTTAATGTGATACAGAAGATTTGAGTTTTATAGACATAAATATTAAAGTTTGAGTTTTAAAATATAAATGTTTGTAATAGTGTTGATGTTAACGTGATACAAAATTCATTCTATATAGTTAATGTATACTGCATTATATCAACATATTTTTCAATTACCGGCAAAATNGGATATTTTTGCATTCTTGTGGTTATAAGAGAACCATGAGAATATAGTGTATCCATAGGCTTCATATAGAGACGAGCCATCAAACCATTGGTCTAAGAAGAAAATGAGCTTGCCAAGACTATGAACCTAATTAAATGATAGGCAACTTTAGTTATGTCTGCCATTTGCATATTTAAGATTTTTCCAAAGTGGGGATAACTTATTATGCATTTTGTACCATAAAAAGCCATTTGTGTTCATGCACCAAGAGGATAAATAAGAGTTTGAATTGTAGTACTCCATATAAGTTTGGATTTATTAATAATGTCTAAGTTTGGGAGGCCTAGACCTCCACAACCAATTGGCTTAGTGGTAGTATTCCAATCAATCACATATAATTTATTGTCGATCTCATTATGATGATAGAAGTTATTAATCAAAGATGAAAATTTGTTCCCTAAAATTTTGGAAATAGTCGTGGCAAAAAACTAATAATGAAGGTAGTTTTAAATTATGAATTTCATTAATTGAAATCTACTAACGAAGGTAAGAAGACTTTGTTTTCAACTAACTAACCACATATTCATTTTATTTGGAATTTGAGGACAATAAAAAGTTTTGAGTATAGAGGAGTATATAGTACTACTGAAATAGTCCCAAGGGAAGAAAAATTTTTTTTTTGTGCGGACTCCTGACGTAGCTCTACGTGCTGGACCAAGTTATTTCTAGTTATTTTCAGGTTATTTCTGGGTTATTTTTAATAATACCGAAATAACTCAGAAATACCCCAAAAATAAAGACCGCGGGTTATTTCTGGGTTATTTTGATATTATTGAAAATAACCCAGAAATAACTTGAAAATAACTTAAAAATAACTTGATCCGCACGTAGAGCTACGTCAGGAGTCCGCACAGAAAAAATGCTCCAAGGGAAGGGAGGGGCTTATATTGAAAACCAAGTGCATTGCAGACCTGTTGTGTAAAAGTAGCATTCACAAGTTCAAAGAAGTATATAGTTGGTTTGTAGTAATTTACACATAGATTTATGTTTGTAATAAGTTAAAAGTACACAAGCGAGTTTATCTTATGGGTAATATTGTCTTTAAAAAAATATATATTTTATAAAATGTTGTTTGTGTTAATTAGTGAAACTTTCTTCAAAATAAAATTTTTATTATAGCTTTTCACAGCAAAAGTCTTATGATTCTCCTAAAAAATTACATGCATACAAGGTGATTTATATGCATTTAAATATGTAACACATAAACATGAGTTTATTTTTTTATTTGTATCAGTTTACCGAAGCATTAAAATGTGTATTTAACTTTATAAATGTTTGTAACAATGTTGATGTTAATGTGATACAAAAGATTTGAGTTTTATAGATATAAATATTAAAGTTTGGGTGTTTAGGATGTAAATGCTTGCATGAAAGTAGAAGTCTTGTTTGAGTGAGATTCCAGCTGAAAGGCTTATAAAATGGGAGAAGGAAGCATACTGTTGCAGATACAACATATTCTTCACAATATCATAATATGCCATTTCTAAGGAATGATATACTTATGTTGAAGAAAACCATATTTGGTTTATGGCTTCCAAGGGGTGAATCATTTCGACGTTCAAGGAATGATTGCACTTCTTTTTTTTCTTTCAAAATTATAATTTTACTTTGTGAATTTTAACTACTCAAATTATTTCTCAAAGTGACAAATTTTTATGTCTAAAAATGAGAAAAAAAAGACACGGCTCAAAAATTTATCCAATCAAATAAAAACNGGGTTGTCTCTTTTATTAATAAATCAATCTACATAATATTAAATGAAGTAAGAAAATTTCAGGGATTTGGTTGGAGCATGATTACAGAAAATTTAGCTTCGCTTATCTGAACACGAAGCAAGTGCTCAAATGACAATCTTTTAACTTTACTTTGGAAATAAGGATAGTTTTAATACATCAAAGACTAATTCATTGAGAGAATTACAAAATTCCAAACCATCCGAAAAGCTGCTGAAGTTGCAAATAAGGATAATTTTATTACATCAAAGACTAATTCATTGACAGTGTTACTAAATTCCAAACTATCCAAAAAGCTGCTGAAGTTCCATCATTCGAACTTTGGCAACGACCATAAATCCAAAAATAAATGACAAGTACACGGATAAAATTGAATCAAATTTAGTATGGAAATCCAACTTGAGGATAGCTAAAGGGTGGATATAAAAAATATGAGGTAAATCTTCAATCAGGCACTTGGAACGACAATATTTGGGGGAAAAAAAGATGACAAAGTCAGTCCTGACGTGATAATTGTTGAATTTGAATTTGTGCTTTGTGAATTTTCAATTCAACTTACAAAACCCACAACATTTAAAAAAAAAAGAAAAAAAAAAACAAGAACAATGAAAATAAAGTATATAAAGAGAGAGAAAAAATATTTGCTTTCTTTACATTAAAAAATAAAAATTGTTGTGCATTTTCCCCTCTTCATAAAGAAAGGGGTTTAGCGTACTAGGCGAGTGATTACATTCTAATCTAGTAAATAAATACTTGGCATGATATATTTCTTATTATTATACGTCAATGTGTGATGAAATTCTGATGTGTCCAGCATAAATTTCTACTTAGATGGTTGTATAGTACGTTTAGGGTGTTAGAAGGCTCCTGACCCAGACAGGTGCAAGTCCTTTATTGGGAGTGTTTCCAGTTTTGTAGTTGAACATCTTTTTCTCTTCTTTTTCTGCAGCATCATTGTCATTCCAACAGGTATAAGTCCCACATTTTAGAGCTCCACCTAATAGTCATAGGATATAGTTTCGTTCATTTAAACTCAGGGCTATCAAGATACACGGGGACGTCACAATTCACGGATTATTGACCTGAGAACTTTAGAAGTGTTGGGTCGACTACCTTCTTGACCAGGTAGACTTATGGTCAGTGTGGCTTGGGATGACAGGTTTGTGGCACCCTGCGCCGGCTATCACCGGCTTTTAGGATTATTGAGCCCATTTTAACCATAGAGGAATCGTGAGCCATTATCAGAAAAAAAACACACGCCACTCAACAAGTTATGTATCAACATCCTATTGGCCATCAAGGATGAAGAGGAAGTCAAGTGGTCAGGGTCGTTAAGAAATCCAAATGGTGGAGACCAATTTCAATATTGGCATTTCTACCGTGCAAAAGGATATTCAATGGAAAGATGTCTTCAATTAAAGAAAGAAATTGAATGTTTGATACATTAAGGTCACTAGGGTCGTTGATTGCCAGAACAATGTGAGGGGAACCAAAATATAATCGTCAGAGTTATTAAAATGAGAAGTACAACTTCAAATTATCTTATTTGAGTAAGAGATTAGTCTATAAACGCCTAAGTTTATTTTAGGCAAATTTTGAAGTTGCTTTAAATTGTCATTCCAGTGAAATTTTCTTATTTTCTCATGAAATTTTTTTGTGTAGAAAGTCCCCTTGAGGTTACGGTAGATAAGGTCCTCGTTTATGGCAATGGAAGTCAAGCCTAAGAGACAAGACTTGATGAGAAGATATGGTACCCCTAGAAGTCGAGTCCAAGAGCCAAGACTCAATGTGAAGCTACCATGCCCTTGGAAGTCGTGTCTAAGAGGCAAGGCTTGATGGGAAGATACGGTACTACTAGAAGTCAGGCCTAGAAGGCAAGACTCGATGAGAAGCTATCATGTCTCTAGAAGTCAAGCCTAAGAGGCAAGTCTTGATGGGAAGATACAGTATTCTTAAAAGTTAAGCTCAAGAGGTAAGGCTTAATGAAAACCTACCATGCCCCTCGAAGTCAAGCCCAAGAGGCAAGACTCAACGGGAAGATACGGTACTCCTAGAAGTCGAGACCGGGAGACAAAACTCGATGAGAAACTACCTTACCTCTGGAAGTCGAGCCTAAGAGGCAAGACTAGATGTGAAAAATGTAATCCTGAAATTTAAGCCGAAGAGCAAGACTCGATGAGAAGCTACTATGCTATTAGAAATCGATCCCAAGAGGAAAGACTCAATGAGATGATACAGTACTTCCCCTGGAAGACATGCCCATGAGGCAAGTATCAATAGGAAGTTGGTAGTGAACAGAGTCGTCACTAGAAAGACTCCCGAGAACAAGTAGTTGGTAGGGTCTCCACTCAAAGACTTTAGAAGGCTACAAATCTCAGAAGGCACATGTGCATTAAATACCTCAGATAGCTACACGCCTTGGAAGGCACAACTACATCAATGACCTCAAAAGGCTACAAGTCTCGGGAGGTACAAGTACATCAAATATCTCAGAAAGCTACGAGCCTCAAAAGGCACCGGTGCATTTCAAGCTTCTAAAAGGCATTAGCCTAAGAAGATACAAGTCTTAAAATATACACACCCAAGTGGATATAAATCTCAAAAGACACGAGTATGAAAAATTGCATAATACTTTTTTTAAGTGCATGCGCTAACTTTAATTGCAGAATTTTGCATAATTGAGAAGTCACAAATACTTCAAAAGTAACATCAAAGACGTACAGACAGAGACATTATTACCATGTATAAATGTCACATCAGATGATTAAAAAAACTATAAAAAACCAACAATAACTAATACAAAAGCTACAAGAGATACGGTCGCTACAGAAGCATGAAAATCTTCCCCCAAAGAGCGGCAAAAAAACTATAGCATTTCTTTATCTCCATCGAAATGCGTAGCAGTAACAAGCAAGAAGCTCTCGAGTCACCTATTGGGCAGGGATAGAGATAACTTTTTCATCTCACCGATGCGAAAGAAGATCCTGTTGGTAACCTGTTATGCAGAACGAGAACAACTTTCTTTTGTGTCGCAACATAAAAGAGGATCTATTTGTTCGTTTGTTATACAGAACGGGAATTACTTTTTTTTTGCGTCATAAAACAAAAAAGATTATTGTTACTCGCCTGCGACGCAAGACGGAAACAACTTTCTTCTTCCCAGCAACGTGAAAAAAGATCTTATTGTTTGCTTGTTGCGCAGGAAATTGACGACTTTCCTCTTAGCAGCAAAATGCAAGAAGATTTTGTTGTTCACCTGCTATGTTGGACGGGGATGACTTTCCTATTTGTCGCAACATGAAATAAGATCTCGTTGCTGGCCTACTACACATGATGGGGATGACTTTCCTCTACACCACAACGTAAAATAATATCTTGTTGCTCGTCTGCCATGCAAGATAGATATGACTTTCTTCTGCAGCGCAAGGCGAAAGAAGATCTCACACTTATTTCAAAATTTCATTACCCAGAAATTTCTCTAACGATTTATATGTGTAGAAAGCTCCTAATATTACAAACCAGGTGAAGTAGAAATTTCGAGAAGGCCTGCAAAAATGTCAGAATGATGAAAATGTCTAAAATACTGAGGTATGATTTATATTTAGAGTTTTTTTTTCCACCTGTAAAACTAAAACATTAAACAAGCACAACATTTCTTAATTGCTCGTCTGCAATGCAGGAAGGCGACGACTTTCTGCTACACCACAACATGAAAGAATATCTTGTTGCTCGTCTGCTACGCAAGACGAGAATGACTTTCATTTGCACGATAACGCTAGAGAATATCATGTTGCTCGCCTGCTAAACAAGTTGGGGACGACTTTCCTCAGTACCGTAACACGAAAGAATATCATGTTGCTCTTCTGCTATGCAAAATGGAAAATACTTTCTACTGCACTCCAACGTGAAAGAAGATTCTGTTGTCCGCCTATTACGCAGGTCGAGGACGACTTTCTTTGTCTGGGAATTTCTAGATCACCTGTTAGGTGGGGATGCGGACTCCACCGGCTCAAAAAAGTCATCTGCATTTATGAATAAAATTTAATACAATTTATTAAAAAGAATATATAAAAAAATAAAAATGAGCTTAAATTCTCGTGCTCTTTGGTCTTCCATGTTCCCTCCCTTTAATCTTCCAAATCCCCCATTACAAGTAAACAAAAAAAGCAAGTGTTTAGAAAAATAAAAAGAAAAAAAATTTCCGCCGTTTCCACTTCCACCTTTTCAAATTCCCACAATCTAATTCAATAAAAATAAAGAAAATTTGAATTTTTTTCAGAAATACGTGTGTCTAAGAACTGAGCCGAGTTCAATTAATTAAGAAATAATTGTTTATTTTTATTTTTATAATACTAATGCACGAATTATGTGTATATATATATATTTGGAAGACGACATTGATCTCTCCAAAAATAGGGGGTAACTGATAAGTCGTCAACAAATTCATCCTTCAACATGAATGTTAAGACATAACATGGATCTCGAGACAATCTTTTGAGCAAAAAATATTCGAATTTTAATCAAAAATCAAAATATAATGATAAATCTTCTCGCTCAATGAAGGAATTAGATATTTCTTATTATCTTCAGAACTTATTTGATCAAGTATGAATCTCGATGCATTTTTAATAACAAATCTTTCAAATAAAAATTCGTGATCATCCAATTATGTAGATTTCATCCAATTTATACTGAAATTGATCTTCTCAGCAAGAAGAACCCAACAACTTTAAAAATGGCTCTACTCAATACCAATCAAGCCCATATAAAATCGCTTGAGTACAATTGAATGCTTTGAATCGTCAATTGAATGAAAAAATAAACTCCAAATTTTATATATTTATAGTCATATCGAGCACCTCAATGAGAGAAATTCATTGAGTTTAATATCACTCAATTTCAAAGTCGTTAAAGCACCTTGCAAATCATTAAAAAAATCACATGAAAGAGAGATCATCATGGACCGTCAGATTATGTGGTTAGGAAAGTTATGCATCAAAAAACAAAAATGTACCTCACAAAAATCTTAGAAATATATCACATCTCTTCACTTGAGAGTGGAGGAAGAGGATAAGAGAATGAGAAAGAGAAGTAGAATTTTAAAGCATGTTCCGAAGAAAAGAACTCAAGCTAACTATTTGTCTCGATAGTTGTCAATCATCGTCCACCTTCACCCATCGTCACCACTGTTATTTATATATAGTTTGATTCTCTTAATCAATTGAACATTACTCAGAACCTTCAATTTTCCTGATAAAGCTTGACTGCGAGTTTGTTGGGGGTACCAGGGATGACACCCTATATTTGGTTCAAGTTTTTTTTACTATTTTAAAGGTGGCCCCACCGTGCACGATAATCATTCAAACCTTGGAGCACGAGACTATATATAAACTCTTTTGCAATTAAGGGTGATTTTAGGACAGTTTGTGCATTTCAGGATAAATTGTTTATCCTGAAGCGTAGCCCGCGGGCGAGCTGCGGAGTTCGGCCCATAGTCTGCGTTTAGTGTAAAAACCCAAACGTGGTTTTGGATAAGCTGGCGAAACACTCGAACCAAACGATACGGCGGCGTTCTGCATCAAACGGGCCCTAAATTTCAAAAATATTGTTTTAAGATAGAATTTCAAAAATACATAAAAATTTACAATTTAAACCAAAAAAAATTTATTGGTTATTTTTTCCATCGCAAATCACACTGAATGTTATTGGCTCCAAAGTTGGATAACTGGCTGAGATTGTGAAGAAAATATTATGTTTGGAAAACTAGCCGGGCGGATGATAACGTGAATTATATAAGCAGTATAATAAGACCCAGGCCGCCATCCGCATGTCCCGCTGTCATGACATGATTCTAATAATGTCTTTAATTCTCCAGGACTTCTACAGCTGGCTTCATTGTGACTGTACTCTTCTTTCTTTTCTTGAGATCCTCCATGTCCCCATAGATATAGGAAACGAAGCCCCACATTGAGAGCGCGAGAGCCACTGCCTTATCTCGGGTGAATGGCTCCTTGAAGAAGATGACTGCAAGAACCACCGTCACCGGAAGGAGGACGTCGACGATGATGCCGGTGAGCAGCGCCGACGAGTAGAGAACGACACCCACTCTCCCCAAGAAAAAACATTGCATCACTACTGCGAAAAATATGATCACCAGGTAGTAGTTGGTCTCGCCGAGTGCATATTGCTCTGCCTCTCTCGAGATGGCCTGCACTCAATAGTAAATTAACGTAAACGGGTTATTAAACAGTCATAAAAGCTTACAAATACGTAATCAGTCAAATTTTAAGTATTTTAATTTGAGATAAATATAAAATAATCAAAATATTCACCATATGAAAGAATATTAGACTATATTATTATTTATAGTATTGAAGCTGCCAAGGAAAAAATGTCACACCAACAATAATAAGAAGACATTTTGGACGCGCACTAAATTAAAAATTAAAAATTTATTTATTGACTGGCCGGGGGATTGTGCGGAACAAATACATTCTTAGAACTGCTTTTTAGAATTTGGCCTAAAATGGAATGAAGTTGCTGACCTAATATTGATCTCTGAAATCGCCAAGTGGAAAAGATTGATGGAATGTTATTCTCACCTGGAACTCATGATTCACCAACATTCCGACGGCGCAGAAAACCGTAGCGAAAAAACCCATGACNCTAGTGGAAAAGATTGATGAAATGTTATTCTCACCTGGAACTCGTGATTCACCAACATTCCGACGGCGCAGAAAATCGTAGCGAAAAAACCCATGACCACCTGCGTCTCTAAAACCACCGTGTAAGTCACCGGCTGTTTCGCCTTCATGTACATGAGCTCCGACAGAGTGGGCAACAGTCCGTCGAGCACCGCCGCCCCAATTGTCATAGCAAACCCGAAGTAATACTTAGATTGGTTCACCCCTTCAGGCCTATCCCCGGCAGAATTTATGCCGAGAACCACAGCCCCAACGGTCAGCAAAACCACCGCGTTTATGGAGAACGGTGTGAACCTCTGCTTCACGATGAGGAATGAGAAAAGCGCGGTGAAGCTGAGCTGTGTGGAGAGGAGGAGGGAGGAGGTAGAGACCGGAACGTAGGAGAGACCGTAGGCGTAGAAGAGGTTAACGAGGCCGGTGAGGAGGCCGAGGGCGGTGCATGAGAGGAGGAGATGGGGAGTTCGGAGGGAGAAAAGTTTGAATTTTTTTGAGTTGGAGATTAGGAGAGGGGGGAGGAGGAGAGGAAAGGCGGCAGTTTGGAGGAAGGTGGAAAACCATATGAGATGGCCACCGTGTAGAAAGTAGAGGCGAAGGAGGAGTGGCATGCCGCAGCAGCCAATGATGAGGAAGAAGATGTTGAGGAAGAGGAGGGGTGATTGTCTCTCTGTTTTGCTCGTCGGCGCTCCTTGCCCGTTTGAGGTATAATGCACTACCTGGGATTCAATCTCCATTGCTTATGAATCGAAAGAATTCCCTCTATCTGATGCAATAGTAAGTCTGCTTGGATTGGGACCATTGCATTGGTGTATTTATAAGACAAAAACGTTATTAAGGAAATATGTCATTAATGAAATCCGTAGAAGTTATTAGTGTTGAAAATTAAACTTCAATTAATTAGTTGGGCCTTTTAATTGAGCCCATGATATAGAAAATTCTTTAGAAAATTCAAGAGTCTCATTTTATGAAGAATATTTTTGAGGATTTTAGAGATACATTCTAAAGGAAGGATTTATAGAATTCTAGAATATGTAATTAATGACTTTTGTAATGTAAAAAAGGAGAATACTCTAGAGAGTCAATAGTAGTTATTAGATTAAAATGTGTTGGCACAATCTTAATGGAGTTGTCATTAGTATAAATAAGTTTAGTGTGTTTACATTTTGTATAAAGAAGTAAAATCAAGAAGCTTTAGAAAAATAAAAGTGAGTTCTACAAGTGTTCTTCTTTTTTTAGCATTCCTCTATTTACAATAGCCTCTTATCTTCCAACAAAGTGGTATCAAAGTCAAAGTTACTTTCTTGAGAGATGACGAGCAATGGTATGATCCCCTTTTAAGTCCTAATGTTCAACAATAGTAATTATGACAATTGGAGCATCTAAATGAATGCCCTTCTTAGAGCGTAAGATGTATGAGAAATTGTAGAAAAATGCTACAATGAACCACAAGACGATTCAAGTCTATCTCAAAATCAAATGGATAGTTTAAGAGATTCGAAAGAGAGACAAGAAGGCTCTCTATCTAATATTTCAGGGATTAGATGAGAGAAAGAGACATGGGAGAAGCTTCAAACCACTTATAAAGGGACAGAGCAAGTGAAGAAGGTGTGTCTCCAAACATTAAGAGGTAAGTTTGAAGCCTTACATATGAAGTAGAAGCCGCCTCTTAGTACTTTACTAGAGGCTGAGTAGTTTCTAATCAATTAAAAAGAAGGGGAAAGAAGCTAGAGAATGTAAGGAATATGGAGAAAATTCTTTGATCTTTAGATTCAAAGTTTGATCATATCGCCGCCATCATTGAAGAAACTAGAGACTTAGAGGTTGTGACAATAAAACCACTCTTGGGTTCTTTTCAAGCCTATGAAGAAAAGATAAAGAGGAATTAAGAGATCATGGAACAACTTCTGAAGACACAAATTAATTCAACTAAAGATGAGAGCCTCGAGTATGATAGAACTCAACAAGGAAGAGGTTGTGGTTAAGGACAAGACATTGGTCATGGACATGAACAAAGTAGAAGCTCCAATGATAACAACAACAACAACACCAATCTCGAACGAGGTGGAAGTCCAACAAGAGGGCATGGAGGTGGAAGTTCAAAATCAAGGTATGACAAATCACAAGTGATGTGTTACAACTGTCCAATATCTGGTCACTACACTACAGAATGTAGAAATCTCAATAACAATAAAATTGAAGAAAAGACTAATTACGCGGAAGAGAAAAGTCAGCAAGATTACACTTTGCTACTGACATATAAAGGGAATGAAAAAGGTGAAGATAACACATGGTATTAAGATATTGGTTCAAGCAACCATATGTGTGGAAGAAATAGCATGTTAGTGGTGCTTGATGAGTCTGTGAGTGACAATGTATCCTTTGGAGATGAGTCCAATAACTGTGAAGGGCAAAAATAAAATCTTTATCTGATTGAAGAATGGAAAGCATAAATTTATTTCTAACGTCTATTATGTGACAAATATGAATAGTAATATTCTAAGTCTGGGTTAGCTCTTAGAGAATGATTATGATATTCATTTGAAATATAAGAACTTTTCTATAAAAGATAATATGAGCAATCTAATTCCATATAAACCAATGTTAAGAAATTGAATGTTCTTTCTCAATATCCAAAATGATATTGTCATGTGTCTCAATGCCTACTACAAAGATTTATCTTGGCTCTGGCATTTTTGATTGGGGCATCTTGTCTTCGAAAGACTGGAGCTATTATCAAACAAGAAAATAGTGAGAGGTTTTTCATGCATTAATCACCCATACCAGATATATGAAGGTCGCTTGCTCAGGAAGAAATTCAGGAAGAGCTTTCCAAAGGAGTCAGATTCGAGAGCGCAAAAGCAACTTGAGCTCATACATATGGATGTATGTGGTCCAATCAAGCCAAGGTCTCTCGATAAAAATAATTACTTTGTTCTCTTCATAGATGATTTTTCAAGAAAAGATTGGGTATATTTTATGAAACAAAAATTGAAGGTCTTTGGAGCATTCAAGAAGTTCAAAGCGTTGGTGGAGAAATAAAGAGGCTTGGAGATCAAATCCATATGATCTGATCTGAGAGGCGAGTTCACTTCAAAGGAATTTCAAGAATGTTGTGAAGCAAACAGTTTTCCTTTTTTTCTCTTTTTTATTTTTCAAGGAGTCACTAGTTTTTCTATGATCTATATTTCCCTTTTTTGAATAAGTCATTCTTTTGAACCATATGAATGATCAGAAGAAGAGATGAACCATAAAATATGAAATACACCAAAGGCAAAAAATAAAAGAAAGAACATAGAGAACCTCCGTGATGCAAACCTCTCAAGGATAGGTCAAGCGTATACGTCCGAACAAGATAGGATTTAAATATCTTGTGTCAAATATCTTCTAAAGAATGTCTACGAAAGCTACCCACAAGCAAAGATTCGAGTGTGTTTGTCTGTTTTAAGGTTTAGAGTGCTCCTAATGGGATGTATCACATTTAGTTAATTACATCTTGGGATTGCCTAAGAATATCTTGATCTAAGGAGCTTTGTTTACAATAGAAGTGAAAACTATCACAACGTTATCAAAAGGTAGTTATTTTGTAGGGGAATGTTCTAATGCTTTTAAAGCTCCCATTAAGCCACAGAGCAAAGAGTGATTGTCTCACGGTCCCACAAGGGAAACAGATTCATCAGCACAGAGCCTACGAAACAACTGAATCATCCTAATCAATAATCTCGATACGCCAAAGCACTTTCAAGCCATAAGGACCGAAAACAAATCATCATATCTCAAATGGGTGGCAGTTCATTCGTTATCAGACCATCAAGATAATATCAATGATAGGAAGAGGAGAAACAGGGCTCAAAGTAGGTAGTCAAAGGAAGGGAGGAGTGATCCCTGACAGGTAGAGGAAGCTAGATCGGGGAACCACAGATCTGTCATCCTAAGCTACCAGGACCCTAAGTCAACTTGGTCATGAAGGTAGTTGACCCAGCATATCGAGAGATCCCTGGTTAGCAATCCATAAATTGTGTCATTTGCGAGAATCTCATTAGCCCTAAGGTCAAAGGAATGAAACTCTATCATATAACTATCAGGTGAAGCTCCAAGAGATAGAGCTTATACCTGCCTTAAGTGGTGAGGATGCTGTTGGAATGAGGAGAAAGAGGAGGTTCGGTTATGAAGCTGGAAACACTCTCATTAAAAGGACTTACACCACTTCTGGGTCGAGGAGGCTTCTAATAATGTAAGCACGCTAATCAACTATCTAAGGAGAAAATCTATGTTGGGTCAGTCAGGTTAGAGAAACATTGGAGCTTCTCCTCGAGACATGCAAATGGTGTACTTATCTAGAGCGATCCTTAGATATTTTGGAGGCCTTATTATATGACTTGGGTGATAGTCATACAAACAACACATTTTAAAATTGGCCTGAAAGTGAAGCAGTAAAGTTCAAGCAGGTTTTAAAAGTTCAGAATCTTTTAATCCTAAATTTTAATTAATATTGAAATTTTTATTAAGATTTTCTTAGAAAATGTTTTTATAAATTTTAGGTCATAGAGAACCTAAGTGACAACACTGGATACCCAGAAAATATCTCAATCCAAAAAAAAAGAAAACAATCCAAGTATACAAGCATGCAAGGAAAATAGAAAAACAAGTCAAATATAAAATAATAAATGGTTAGTGACGCTGGGTCGACAACATATCTCAGAAAAGAAAAGGACGGTCATGCTACAACATTATTTAGGTGTCATGCATCTAAGAAAATGATAATTTCATTAGAACTTTATCTAACCTTAATATTTCCAAAGATGATCTACATGCAGGACAAGATTTAGCTAACATTGGAGTGAGTATTTATTTGCATCCTCTTGTTAATGAGAATGGTTGTATGTTTTCCCGCTAACAATGTTGAAACTATCAAAGAAGCAAAAAATTGATGTTTTGTGAACTCCTTGAGAAAATGTAAGTCCTCAGAGGCCATGCGTCAAACATCTCGAGAGTTGTAAACATCAATGAATGTAAATTAACAAATTTAAAAATTCATGGTTGTCACGTTCTTATTGAAGATATTCTTTCAATAGCATTGAGGTGTTTCGCACCTTCAGTGAAAATAATGATCATTATAGTAGAAATACCCAGATTTTTAAAAACAATCTGCACTAAGATCTTTAATCCAAGTGAATTCGAAAAGTTACATAATAACATTATATTGACTTTATGCTAAATGAAGAAATTTTTCATGCCCTCTTTTTCTAAAAATTATGGTTGATCTACTTGTTCATTTAGTTGAAGAAGTAAAACTTGGTGGTCATTTGCAGTATAGATGGATGTACCCATTTGAGAGGTAAGTTATGGTTATTTTTTATTTATGAATTTAATTTATTTATTTACATTAACAAATTTTATATAAAAATAGGTTATTTATATTATTAAAAACTTACGTTGCCAATAAAGCAAAATCTGAAAGATCCACTGTAGAGGGTTACATTGTTGAGGAAGGATTTTTTTTTTTTTTTTTTTGGCTTATGTATCAAGAGAGACTTGATGTGCTGCATAAATCAACTAAGATTTTATTATCTAAATAGTTTTCAAGTGGTGGAATATCTTTAGGTAAGGTTACATCTATTATATTGGATGACAGATCATTAATGCAAGCACACAAATATGTGATTTGTCATTATGATAATATTATACTCTTAGAAAAAGTTTCATAGATAGCAAGAAAAGAAAATGACCCAAAATACACATCTTACGCCTTCTGATGTTGAGAAGCTTGTGAATGAAAACTTTAATTATTTGTTTAAAGATAAAGTAAGCTCTTAATATTTTATATTTATTTAACATATAAAATAAATATTTTATTATAGATTTATTGTCTAGTAAGTTATGTGCAATGACAAATCATTGAGTGATGAAATTAAGGCGCTTGCTAGGGGTCCTAATAAAACTGCAAAAAGCTATAAAGGATTTTTGCATAAATGGATACAACTTTCATACAAGGGATCGTGATGAAAATAAGATGACTCAAAATTATGGTGTTGTTGACATTACTAAAGTAAAGAGTTTTAGCTATTATGGGAGGTTGATTGGTATCATTGACCTAAATTATTCTAATTATTTTTTATTGAGTTATTCAAATGTGAATGGA
>JXCR01131340.1:1165-11790 GCA_002079205.1 Phalaenopsis hybrid cultivar | reverse complement strand
GTCCAAAGGCTTCCAAGGTAGAAGTACCTTTTTCCCAATTTTTGTAGGACACTTGTGAGAAAATTTTGGAAGAGTGTGTCCAAGCCCATAGTTGATCCATGAACGATCAGGCCCAAAACCGACTTCACAATTATAGATCCAATGTTGATCGACAAATCCATGAACGATCAGGCCCAAAATCGACTTCACAATTATTGATCCAATATCGATCGACAGTCCTCTTTGGATGCAGTAATTCAAAATAGCACTTTCTTTAGAAACTTTATCAATCTTCATTGACGATAACAGTTTCACAGAAATGAAAAAGTGCCAGTGTTTTGAACGGGATTTAGGAGTGTTGCAGAAAAACTAACATACTCGTTCTCTCTCATTTCTCAGTCATCAGTTTCATCCGTTAAATATTGGTAAATTTCATTCATCTGGTTTCTTGTTGGGATGAAGTTGGAATAGTGGCAGACAGGAATGTTCTCGTTCATGTATAATTCATTGATCCTTACAGGAGTGAAAGTGATCCATCTACCTCGCACATAAACGACTCCATGGTTGATTCCATGCAAATTTGCATAAAATTCCTTTACCACAGGAACAACCACAATGGCGATAGTAAGCACAACACTTCCCATCTTCGCCACACTATCGTCTCTTCAATTTCCGTCGAGGGATTATTCAATCCATTATTTATGAATCCTAATTCTTTGATTAATCTTTTCTTCATCAGTAACTTGTTGAAGATTCGTTGCGCTTCCGCGCTAATAAACTTTCACCGATTGAAAACTCACATTCTGGGATTATCNCATTGGCATAGAACTCCTTCACAACATTTGCATCAACTTTATTGGTGGTGTAACAAAAGTTTTCCCACCTCTTCTCAGAAATAACTCATTCCATTTCTCCTCCCAAACTTTCAAAAACTCGATCTTGTATGCACTTCTTTCCTTTAAATATGGAAGTATATTTTGTTTGAGCCATCACATTGATGAAGCGAGACTTATCGAACTCAACACTTCTCTTTTGACGTGGAGCCATTTCATTCTAATCAAATTATAGAAAAAATTCCAAAATTTACTTCAAATATGTAAACGATGGCTTCCAATAGTAATTCTAAGAGTTCAACAATAAGTTTCTTGAATTTCTTCCCAAATTTTCATCACGTTCCCAAATTTTTTGGATCTCCTCAATGTGGAAGAAATTCATGGTGAAAATCAAATATTTTTAGCTTGGAGTGAAGGTCTTACCTAGATATGATCAAATCCACTGTCAAAAAGATTTGAAATTGCCTCTCAATCCATGATCTCTCAAGCCCTAAGTTGAAAATGGAGTTTTCGGGAGGAAGGGGATGATGAGCAGTGGTGGTTGACTGGTCAAAATTACGGTTAAAGGTGTTTTTTGTGAGCTCGCCATTGGCGTGTTCAATGACACCGTCGGCATTCTCAATTGAAATTTAAATCCTAAGTCACGGGAAATTCTTGCCATCGGCGGCGTCGAGGGCACCATCGACGGGCTTTATTGAATTTGTCCAAATTCCAGATTTTTGCGATTTTGATCAATTCCAAGCCTAAACAACATCCATATAATCATTATAACATTAATTTCAAGTAAAACATCCATATAATCATTATAACATTAATTTCAAGTAACTAAATGATGTATTTAGCACAAATAAACTTTCACAACCCAAAACATCACATTTATATATAAATTCCAAGGGGTACAATATATGTTACATAACACACCTAAGTTTGGTATTTTCTCAACCTCAATATATTAATTCAGTGTCGCAATCCAAGCCACAACACTCAAAACGCTGAAAACAAAACATCCTATGCTTAGTCTCAACTATACAAAGATCTAAAATCATAAATCTAAAGCAAAGCAAATAGAAAGTTCAAATCAAAATACATAGATAGACAGAAAAGTAGTAATATAAATTTACTAATCCTCAAACTCGGTACTCGATTGTCCTCTAAGATCACCCATTGATTGCACATGAACAAAGAGGTTGTAGAAGGGTCAGAATGGAAATTTAAGATCACCTATGCACTTCAGTAGAATCCTCCTTTATCAATTTCATCCTCCTTATCAGTCGTATCAAACTATCTTCTAAATGTCCAGAGTGCTCAAAATGTTCTTTCACCAGTCCAGATGATCGAAGAAATCAGAGATATTATTAATTGCATTCATGACATTTTGTACCTCTTTTTCCAATTTCTTGATTTGACGTAGGATCACGAGAGACTTTTCAGGAACTAAGGGTTGAACTGGCAGTGAATTCTGAGATGATTGATCTACTATAATGGCCATTGCATTTTCATCTTAAAAAACTGGGAATCTTTCAGTTGGTTCCAAAGGCTTCCAATGTAGCAGTACCTTTTCCCAATTTTCATAGGAAACTTGGAAATGACTGCAAAGTGAGAAAATTGTGGAGGGGTATCCAAGCCCATAAGTTGATCAATGCACGATCAGGCCCAAAACCGACTTCAAAATTATAGATCAAATGTCGATCGGCAGTCCCCTTTGGATGCAGTAATTCAAAATGGCAATTTCTTTAGAAACTTTACCGATCTTCATTGTCGGTAACATTTTCGCAGAAATGAAAAAGTGCCAATGTTTCAAAACGAGATTTAGGAGTGTCGCAGAAAAACTAACATACCCCGTTCTCTCTTGTTTCCCAGTCGTCAGTTTCATCCGTTAAATATTGGTAAATCTCATTCATCTGGTTTCTTGTTAGGACAAAATTGAAATAGTGGACAACAGGAACATTCTATATCATATATAATTTTCTTATCCATGCAAGAGTGAAAGTGATCCATCTTCTCGCACATAACTCTTTGGTTGATTCCATGTAAATTTGCATAAAATTCTTTTACCACAGGAACCACCACGGTGGTAGTAGTGTAGCACAGCACTTCCCATCTTCGTCGTACTATCATTTCTTCAATATTCATCGTGGGATTATTCAATCCGCGATTCAAGAATCCTCATTCTTTGATCAATCTTTTCTTCGTTAGCAACTTGTTGAAGATTCGTTGCGCTTCCGCACTAATAAACTTTCGTCAATTGAAAACTCGCATTCTTGGATTATCAGGGGAATTGGACGCCATAGGAATAAAATTGGTAGAGTTTCACTTTACTTTTGGAGGGAAAATATGATCTAGAATTCAAATTTTTTGAGTTTAAAAAATACAATTCCCACCCAAAAACTGCCAAAAACCGCCATTTGAACCCGCATAACCGTCAATGCATTGGTCTCGCCGTCGGTGGGGTCGATGGCCCTGTCGGCTAGCCTCTATAATAATTTTGTTTGGACTCTCAGGAAAAACTCACCGTCGGCAGCGTTGAGGGCGCCGTCGGTGCCTAAGGCAAAATTTGTACAGTTTCACTCTGGTCTTAATGCGTTCCAACCTTTCTTTATTGATCCAATTTTTAAGATGTTTCAAGCATAAATATGAGTAGTAGAGTTTAATAGTACGACAAACTAATGATAATTTCAAATAAAAACTAATATAATGACAATAAAGTAAAGATAAATATGGGTTGCCTCCCGTAAAGCGCGTAGTTTAAAGTCGTGAGCCCTACCTATTCAGGTGTCATTCAGGATGACTGATCATTAAAACCTCTTTAAAATTTGGTCTTTTAAACTCATAATATGGTTTTAATCTGTGTCCATTTACTTTAAATGTACTTCTTGTCTTCTGATATTTAATATTAACAGCTCCGTAAGTATAAACTTGAGTCATAGTAAAGGGCCCTTACCAACGAGACTTCAATTTCCCAGGAAATAACTTCAACCTAGTGTTGTAAAGTAAAACTTCTTGTCCTGATACAAAGTACTTTTGGTTAATCTTCCGATCATGCCATAACTTTAAATTTTTTTATAAATTTTTTGTTATCATAAGATTCATTTCTTAATTCTTCCAATTTATTTAATTGTAACAATTTCTTCTTACCAGCATCTTTCAAATTATAAGTGAATTCTTTAATTGCCCAATATGTTTTATGCTCCAATTCTACTGGTAAGTGACAATTCTTTCCAAAAATCACTCTTTAAGGTGTCATTCCAATAAGAGTTTTATAAGCAGTACTGTAAGCCCATAATGCAGTATTCAATCATGTGGATCAATCTATTCTACTAGGGTTTACAGTCTTTTCAAGTATGTGTTTGGTCTCTCTCTATTAGAAACTTCAGCTAACCCACTGGTTTGAGGATGATAGGCAGTAGAGATTCTATAAATAATATTAAAATTTTCTGCCAATCTATAAATGTATTTATTTTTAAAATGGGATCCTCCATCAGTTATAATCATTCTAGGCATTCCGTATCTAGTGAAAATATTTTTCATCAAAAACCTTGAAACACTTTTAGCTGCTACAATGAGGTAATGCTTATGCTTCAATCAACTTAGAAACGTAGTTCAGTGCAATTAATATATATAAGTTCCCAAATGAAGGAATAAATGGTCCGTAAAATCTAATCCCCAAACGTCAAAGATCTCAACTTCTAACATGAAATTCAGAGGCATGTCATTTCTTCTAGATATATTTCCTACTCATTGACTTCGATCACAATTTTTTATGTATCTTTAAACATCTCTAAAGATGGTAGGCTTATAAAATCCAGCTTGTAAAATTTTTTAAGTAGTTTTATCAATCCCAAAATGTCCTCCAAATTCAGAATCATGACATTTTTTAATGATCATCTCAGTTTCTTCATAAGGTACCCATCTCCTCATAATAAGATCCTTACATTGTTTATAAATAAGGAGCAACCCAAAAATATGCTTTTGGCATGAATGAATTTTGTTTGTTTTTGCAATGTCAGCATTGGTGGCAAAATATCACTTATTATATAATTAACAATATCAGCATACAATGGTATTTTTCACTCATTAATATTATAAAGTTGTTCATCAGGGAAACTGTCTGTAATTTCATTATCAGTGTCGAATAATTCTTGATTTTCTAATCTTGACAAATGATCAGCAATTTGATTATCAGCTCCCTTTCTATCAATAACCACAAGATCAAATTCTTGCATCAAAAGTATCTATCTAATCAATATTGGTTTAGGATCCTTCTTTTGCATCAGATATTTAATAGCAGAGTGATCAGTATGCACAACACATTTAGCTTCAATTAAATAAGATATGAATTTATCTAAAGAATACACAATTGTTAGTAACTCTTTTTCAGTAACAATATAGTTAATTTGTGCGTTATTAAGAGTTTTACTAGCGTAGTATATAACTTTAAAAATCTTTTCATACCTTTGTCCAAGAATAGCAACAATGAGTTTTACTAGCGTACTATATAACTTTAAAAATCTTTTCATACTTTTGTCCAAGAACAGCTCCAATAACATAAATCACTAGCATCACACATTAGTTCAAATGGTTTCTCCCAATTAGGTGAAACTATAATAGGGACTGTGATTAATTTTTCCCTTAATAACTCAAAGGCATTTAAATAACTTTCAGTAAATTCAAATTTCTTGTCCTTTTCTAAAAGTTGGCATAGAGGTTTAGTAATTTTTGAAAAATCTTTTATAAAACGCCTGTAAAATCCAACATGTCCAAGAAAACTCGTAACCTCTCTTACATTAGTAGGAGGTGTTAGTTTAGATATAACTTGATTTTTTGCAGAGAGTGCTTCCATACCATCTTTCAAAATTTTATGCCCTAACATAATTCCTCCTGCTACCATAAATTGACATTTCTTCCAGTTCATAAGAAATTAGTTCTTTCGCATAACTCCAAAACTTTTTCAAGGTAATTTAAGCATGCGTCAAATGATATTTTCGCATAACTCCAAAACTTTTTCAAGGTAATTTAAGCATGCGTCAAATGATGTTCCAAATATAGAGAAATAATCCATAAATACTTCCAATCCATCATCAATTAACTTACTAAATATGAACATCATGCATCTCTGGAATGTTGGAGGTGCATTACATAATCCGAAAGACATTCTTCGAAAAGCAAAATTTCAAAAAGGACTAGTAAATGTTGTCTTTTCTTGATCCTCAGGAGCAATAGGAATTTGATGGTAACCGGTATATCCATCTAAAAAGCAAAAATATTTGTGCCCAGTAAGTCTATGCACTATTTAATCTAAATAGGGTAAAGGGAAGTGATCTTTCCTGGTGGCAGTGTTTAATTTCCTATAATCAATGCAAACACGCCAAATAGCAACTTGTCTGATAGGTATTAATTCATGATTTTCTTTTATTTCAACAGTCCCTCCTCCTTTGTTAGGAACATAATGAATTTAACTTACCCACGCACTATCTGAAATAGGACATATAATCCCAGTTTTTAACCATTTCCAAATTTCCTTCTTAACTACTTCTTACATCATCGGATTAAATCTCTTTTGTGGATCAACTCTTGGTTTATATTACTCATCTAATATAATTTTGTGCATACAAATTGAAGGAATGTTTCCCTTAATATCAGCTAAGGTCCAACCAAAAGCTTTCTAATATCTTTTTAATGTATCTAATAGTCTTTGCTCCNAATTTGATGGTAACCGGTATATCCATCTAAAAAACAAAAATATTTGTGCACAGCAAGTCTATCCACTATTTGATCTAAAAAGAGTAAAAGGAAGTGATCTTTCCTGGTGACTGTGTTTAATTTTCTATAATCAATGCAAATACGCCACCCAGTAACTTGTCTGATCTTTATTTTCTTTTGTTTCAACAGTCACTCCTCATTTCTTAGAAACATAATGAATAGGACTTACCCACGCGCTATCTGAAATAGGATATATAATTCTAGTGTTTAACCATTTCAAAAATTCATTCTTAACTACTTCTTTCATCATTAGATATATAATTTCAGTGTCCAACCATTTCAAAATTTCATTCTTGACTACTTCTTTCATCATTGAGTTTAATCTCCTTTGTGGATCAACTCTTGGTTTATATTGTTCATCCAGTATAATTCTATGCATACAGATCTTTGTGGATCAACTCTTGGTTTATATTGTTCATCTAATATAATTTTGTGCATACAGATCGAATGACTGTATATAATTCTAGTGTCTAACCATTTCAAAATTTCCTTCTTAATTACTTCTTTCATCATCGGCTTTAATCTCTTTTGTGGATTACTCTTGGTTTATATTGTTCATCTAATATAATTTTGTGCATACAAATTGAAGGACTGATTCCTTTAATATCCATGGTTTATATTGTTCATCTAATATAATTTTGTGCATACAGATTGAAGGACTAATTCCCTTAACTTTATATTGTTCATCTAATATAATTTTGTGCATACAGATTGAAGGACTAATTCCCTTAATATCAACTAAGGTCCAAACAAAAGCTTTCTTATATCTTTTCAATATATCTAACAATCTTTGCTCTTGCAGATCATTTAATTCTAAAGATATAATAACAGGTAATTTAGATAAGTCTCCTAAAAATATATAATTCAAGTGGCTAGACAATACTTTCATCTCAAGTTCAGGTGATTTTATAATTGATGGAAATAGATTTTTATCGACATTTTCCGTGATATCCAACATCTCAAATCTTTTCTGAACATAATCTAATTCTTCATTTTCTAATTCGCCCAAAATAACTTTGTTATTCTTTTCAAATTGTTCCTTCTCTACAAAATGTCTTCTTCTTCAAAATGCTTTTTATCTTCAAAATATTCTTTAAAATGTTCGTTCAGTAGATGTTCAATAATTTTCATGCGAAAACATTCATTATCTCTTTCAATAGCAGGGTATTTCATAGATTTCACAATGTTAAAAGTCACATCTTCATCATTAACTCTCAATTATCTCTTTCAACAGCAAGGTATTTCATAGATTTTACAATATTAAAAGTCACTTCTTGATCGTTTACTCTCATTAATTCTCCTTTTTGAACATCTATCATAGCTTTTCCAGTAGCTAAAAATGGTCTCCCTAAAACGATAATTCTTCTTTTTGAACATCTATCATAGCTTTTCCAGTAGCTAAAAATGGTCTCCCTAAAATAATAGCTATTTTTTTATCTTCATTCATATCTAAAACAATGAAATCCACAGGAAAGATAAATTTATCCACTTTTACTAACACATCTTCTATAACTCCCTTAGGATATGTAACTGAACGATCCGCTAACTGTAGAGTTACAGAAGTAGGTGAGACTTTTCCTAATCCTAATCTTTTGAAAATTGATAGAGGCATAAGATTAATGCTGGCTCCCAAATCACATAAAGCTCTTCCATAAAATTTTTAACCTATAGCACACGGTATGGTGAAACTGCCAGGATCTTTTAATTTTTCAAGAAACTTTTTCTGAATAATTGCACTACACTCTTTGCTAAGTGCAACAATTTCATTATCCGTGAACTTTCTTTTCTTGTTCAGAATATCTTTCATAAATTTCACATAATTTGACATTTTCTCTAAAGCTTCTATGAAGGGAATGTTTACTGTTATTTTTTTAAGAATTTCTAAAAATTTGAAAAATTGTTTATTCTGTTCCTTTTTTTTTGGATAGATAAGTGAAAATAAGCGATGTGTAAATTAGGATCTTCATTTGGTGTACCTCCGAATTGATTATTTTGTACCATTTAGATAATAGCAAGTTTAAGCTCAAATGAATTAGCAACTACATCAGGATTTTGGATAGATGAGTGAATTTCATCTATTACAGATGAATTAGTAGCTACATCAGGATTTTGGATAGATAAGTGAATTTCATCTGCTGTAGGAATCGAATTAGCAGCTACATCAGGATTTTGGATAGATAAGTGAATTCCATCTGCTGTAGGATTTGCGTAAGCTCAAATGAATTAGCAGCTACATCAGGATTTTAGATAGATAAGTGAATTTCATCTGTTGTAGGATTTGCATAATCTCTTAGGGGTCTAGGTTGGTGTTCATTCTCTATTCCTTGATTGTTCATGTTGTTTTCCATTGTATAAAGCTACATCAGGATTTTGGATAAATAAGTGAATTTCATCTGCTGTAGGATTTGCATAATCTCGTAGAGATCTAGGTTGGGATGTTCATTTTCTATTCCTTGATTGTTCACGTTGTTTTCCATTGTGTCAGGATTTCTAGGTTCACACGTTGTTTTCCATTGTGTCAGGATTTCTAGGTTCTCTTCTTAGTTTTCTAATTTCCTTGATTGTTCAGGTTGTTTTCCATTGTATCAAAATTTCTAGGTTCTCTTCTTAATTTTCTAATCTTTCATCTGTTGTAGGATTTGCATAATCTCGTAGAGGTCTAGGTTGATGTTCATTTTCTATTCTTGATTGTTCATGTTGTTTTCCATTGTATCAAAATTTCTAGGTTCTCTTCTCAATCTTCTAATCTTTCTATGTTGTAGGATTTTGCATAATCTCGTAGGGGTCTAGGTTGGTGTTCATTCTCTATTCCTTGATTGCTTTGCATAATCTCGTAGGGGTCTAGGTTGGTGTTCATTCTCTATTCCTTGATTGTTCATTTTATGTATCAGAATTTCTAGGTTCTCTTCTCAGTCTTCTAATTTTTCTAACAGTGCGTTCTAATTTTCAATCTTCTAATCCTTCTAACAGTGCGTTCTAATTCCAAATCGTAGGGTATAAGATTTTCAGGCCCAAATTTACGTATACAATTAGAAATCAGTACTCAGTAATATAATTAACTAAATATAAAAATAAGTTGCAATTTAAGTAAAAAATTTCTAATAATCCTAATTTGTCCGTTACTCTAATCGTGATTTGGCTCACTCACTCAATAACTCACTCCCCGGCAACGACACTTTAAACTTGACCGCGACTTTATGTATGCTTAAAAATACTAAATAAATATGGACTTAATAAATATTCAATAATTATAAAGTCACACTTATCAGCGCAAGTATAAGTATCGCTCAAGTAATATATGGCTCTAATGGAGTCCTAGATATTGATCCCACAGGGAGTGGTTTAGAACTGCAAACTAAGATTTTAGAAAAGCAATACTTTAATCACAACAATGAAGTTCAATTTGCTTATCTGTCACTAATAGACAATTGAAATAAATAGATAAATTTAATAACTAATGATACTAAGGAGGGTCTAATTGTGATATTTAATACATAAGAAAGCATCATTCTCCTTGTCAAGATAAAGTGAATTAGTTCAATTTATATTGTGCTAAATAGGAGCATACCTATTCCTTACCCTTTGGTCCATCGCTTGTTTACTGAATCTGCGGCTAGGCTGGGAGGATGCTGTAAAGGAATGAGATGCATTAAATATTGTATGTGCCAAATAGGAGCAATCATATTCTTCACTCTTTGGTCCAGTTATAAAGAACATTGACTAATCCTACGCTTGTTTACTGAATCTGCGGCTAGGCTGGGAGGATACTGTAAAGAACATTGACTAATCCTATGCTTGGTTACTGAATCTGCGGCTAGGCTGGGAGGATACCAGCAACATTGACTAATCTTACGCTTGTTTACTGAATCTGCGGCTAGGCTGGGAGGATACCGGCTCACACTTCAGAGCTCTCACGTTCCCCTCACCTAAAGGCTAACATCTACACTTCAGCATCCAAACGATAGGACCGAATTAGAGATTTTAGTCTGTCACTCTAAAATCTCCAATAATACGCCCGATAATATTATTTTCCTATTTATTTGCACCCAACTT
>JXCR01131337.1:29235-39890 GCA_002079205.1 Phalaenopsis hybrid cultivar | reverse complement strand
ATATATATATATACGTAAATTAAAACGTTATTCCGAAGCGGGCGACAAGATTTCGATTCCGGCTGCCGACAGCTTCTTACGGGCGACCCCTCAAACTTTCTTTTAGTGCCGACAGACACCTTCAATACTAATCATGTTTTCCATCTTCAACCACGTTAAGAGAATATGAACGAGAGTTCCTTTAAGTCATGTGGCCTAACTTCCTTATCATCTGTGTAGACACCACGTTCTTTCTACTTCCTCCATCGATGAACAGACTGCATATCTTCCCGTTCACGATGCAACAGGTATATTATATACTATGACGAAGTCAGTGCGAGTCCCTTATATACTCGGTATGCATGATCCGTCGAACCGCGAATGACAAGACTCCTCACCCTATACCTCAGCTCTCTCCTCATCGCTAACCTCCTCCATGACACCCTGCTCAGAAAAAGACAAGACTCGACCCTTCGAGCCACTAGAGGAGATGTTCTGAAATCCATAACATCTAAAGCATTTTCTGGCGGGAACTGTAGTATGTGTGCTAGTCTTCTCGTGCTTCATCTCACTTAGGGTGGCACCACCTTAGACAAACCAATTTTCTTAACAACCTGAGGTGTGCTCCTGTCGGTGTATCCAACAGTGGGTGGTTGCCTACTCTGGCTCTACTTCCTTTCCACTTTCAATGCTAAGATCTGCACAGGTCCTAACGACAAATAAGACTGCAGTTGCACCACATTACTAATAGCAGGTTTCAGGCCTCTTAGATAACAAGCTTCAAACCCCTTAGATAACGGGCTATGATGTGTTCCTCTGGCTCGACCAAATCACAATTCATTTTTGACTGGTTAAACTGCATCGTGAACTCCTCCACTAAAAGTTCTCTTCACTGCAAGAGATGGAGTATCAGAAACATATCTAGAGGGTAGTGAGGAGATGTATTTTCTCTGCATCGTCTTCCGCATCTTCTCCCACTTGATAATCTTATCATTAATTTCTCTTTTCCTCTGCCTCTGCAAGTTTTTCCACCACAAGGAGGCACTCTTTCGTATTTGATAGCTGCGAGCTTCACCCTTCTCTCTTTTGACACCTTCTTGAACTCAAAAAACCCCTCAACTGATTGTAGTCATTCGATAAAGTCGTCAGGATCTATACCTCCTCCAATGAACTCTAGTAGATCCAGATTAATTTCATATTCTCTGTCCTTCAAATGATATCTCATTTCGAGGCCTCATCTAAAACTGGATTCTGAAACGTAATGAACTTTCTTCTTATCGTTAAAATCCTCCCTATGAAAGGGGTTGAAATTCTTGTCTCTTTCGCCTCTTCGACTTTCCCTGTCACCATCAATAGTATGTCCCGTTCGCAAGCCTCAGTTGAAGTAAACGGATATCTCGCTGTATCTTTTTCAGGGTAGGCTCAAACATGTATTGCCTTGGCGACATGGCTAAAGTTTAGAGTTGGGAAGTGAAAGAGAGTGCAAAACTTGATTTAATGTTGCTGATTTTTTAGAATCAACAGCCCTAAGAAATGAAAGAAAATTTTTAGGCAAGGGGTAAGACCGATACTAAAAACCCTAGGATAGAACAAGGATCAGGCTAACGCTGACACCAATTGATGTCGGAGTTATCCCAAATCACAATAGGAATGAAATTATTATTGCTGAAATTCAAGTTTACAATGACTACTCTTCAAATAAGAAATAAAACAACTCCAAACACAAATACACCGCTAAAGTTATGCTCAACATCAAATATGGTAGCGGCGAGATGGTGTGGCATGCAGGGCGACGAGTGATGGGGTGATAGTAAAGTGAGGGAGTGAGAGGATCGATACTGTGGATGGTGATGGCAGTAGTTGGGAAGGGGGTTTTCTGGGTGGGATCAACAAGTGAAGGTGGGCATTCTCATGGATGGTTGTAGTCAGACTGGGATGGTAACAATGGTAGGGCAGCAAGCGGATGGGGGGTTTAACGACAGTTGAGAGGTGCAAAGGGGGCATGCAGGGTCACAAGATGGCTGTTGAGGAGGTAGGTTGAGTCACCTGCAGCTGGGAGGGAGAAGGATTAAGCGGTTTTCGGGGATGGGGGTTGGGGGTTGGAGGAGGGGAGTCATGAGAGAGAGAAGGAAATCAGGTAGTGGTAACGGCACGGAGGAAAAGAGTGTTAGGAGGTGTTGCTGTGAAAGTAGGGGTGGAAACCAACGACTACGGGTTGCTGGAGTAGCAACAACTACTGGAAAAGGGAGATACACACTATCTAAGGACGAGTTATCGTTGAAGCATCTTCTCTCTGTCGAATACAAACCTCAAGGTAAAAGGGACGTCGACGGTTGTCCAAACAGAAACTGAGTAAAAACTAAACCTAGAAATTAAATCAAAGGACCTATTTATAATAGTAGATGACAAAGGAGGGGAAGACCCCTCCCTTTGGGAGATAAAACCAGCCCCACCTAAGGCCTACCACATGTTGAACCGACCCCCTTGCTGAATCGGTTGGTTCAACCCCCCTAGCCCAGCGTCTGAAAGGAAGAAACAATAGTGAAGGAGAAAGAAGAGGAGGAAGTAGGGACAAAGTACATGCCCAACCGATTGATGGAGAAAAATAAGGAAGAAAGAGAAGAGGTCGCTTTGCTTACGAGACTCGTGCAGAAGAGGAGTTGTGCCCTAATCAAGCAAGGTTGAAGAAAGAAGAAAGAAGAAAGAGGAAGACTCATGTGCGGCTAGGAAAACATCCTTTCTCTTGGAAGAGACTTTGAAATTGTTTGTGGGTGCAGAAGGCTTTGGTGTCGAGTACGGGTGTTGTAGGAGGAAGGACGATGTCATTTACGTGAAAAATATGAGGCATGAGAAGAAGAATCCAAAGGAGGAAAGATCGTGCAACTTTTTCCCGCTATGTGAAGCTCACTGCGTTCAATCGACTACGGGTGATGGAAGAGGCAGGAGATTGATTCGTCGTTAATGTTGAAGTCAAGCCCCCATGCGAAGAGAGGGAGGAGTCAAGCAATATCATGCGTAAAGAAGTGAACCAAGCTAATATGTAAGTGAGAATTTTATTATTTTGGTTAAATAGTAAATTGAATTGTATTTAAATTTTTTATGTTTGTTAATGAATAAATTAATATTTTTTCAATTCAACCTTTGTCAATTATTAATAGTGAGTTCAATTAATAAATAATAGATATGAAGAAATTGAGAAAATTTTGCTATGTAAGACTTGAAAGAATTGTTAACTTTATTAGAAATGTATGTGTAAAATTTTATTAATTTCCAATCTAATTAGCAGGATAAATATATGTAATAAATGTTAATATTAGCTTCTATATCACCAATGATTGAAGCACTTTTGCTTTAAAGGATTGAAAATTAAGAAGAGTTTGTCACAACAATTAAAGTGAGTAATTACTTTCTTATTAGTATTAGATACATGATTTATTTAAAAGTTGCATTTCAAATTAATAAGAATAAACTTGCAATATAATTTTAGAAAAATATATTTTTATTTATGTTTTGCACTTTGAATGCTTGAAAGATGTCTCACAAATGAGAGAAAAATAATTGAAATAGGAATGTACATTTAAATGATTTTAAATTGATATAAAAAGAGAAGGTCTAAAGTCAAGCAAGATTTACTCCCAGATGTTACTGGTAGGGGATGCGATGTACCCTTGCACGATAAATGAATTGAAAATAATAAATGTGCGTCTTCAGACGCAAATTTTTTAGGGTACCTACTAGTATAATTTCGAGGATACTTTCGACTATGATAATAATCTTAATATAACTTTTTTAAAATAAGGCAAAGGTTAAAAAGATAAATACTTAAATTGAAACATGGGTTAATTTAAATTGAAAGCTTACAATTTGATTCATTAAAGAAATACATTTTTTTTAGACATTCATGCATAGCATTCAAATATTAATTTAATGCATAACAAAATCATAATTGCTCATTGAATTGTGGTAAACTTACTGTTAAAATTAATTACTTTTTTCAAATAAAATACTACGTTGATATCACTGACCAGAGGGATTTGGTAAGGACTGCTAATACTAAGAAGTAGATTGTTGATTTTACTTCTAGTTCTTACGTTGTTTAAGTTTAAGAAATATTGGACCATTTTTAGTTGGATTGTGATATTGTTTTACTCTCAGTCTATGTTGATACTTAGGATGATTTAGATTTATATTTAGTGCCATTTATGGATTTTTTTAGTGACTCTTTTTATTATTCGAAGTTATGATCGATTATTAAATGATATAAATGAAAGGTTAATACTGTCCGACTGCGGTTCCTAACATGATTAATTCAAAGCTATCAAAGCGAGTCGTGACAAAGACATCCGACAATGGCTTCTCTCACATGAAGATGTTTTCTATGAGTTCCTCTTATTCCTTTGTAATAGAAAGTAGTGCATTTCCTTCTATTCCTTTGTAATGGACGGTAGTGCTTATACCCAACCTAACTTTAAATTTGTAATCTTATTGTTCCTATTAAGTTTCAATGCTTGTTTGATTTTAATGAGGATAATTCTTAACAAGTTCTCCTTACAGAACGATCATTAACAATGGTACTTATGGCATGTGTAAAGACGTATTTGAAGAAGATCTCACCATCTTACTTTGCTGAAATAATATCTCAAATATTTAGAGGCTCTATTCTCATTCAGTCATCAAGCAAATTCATAGAGAATTTGGCTATTTCTTCATGGAGATATTCTCTTATCAAGAATTTCAAATAACCTATTGATATCTTGTTTTTCTTAGACCTTATCAATTAAAATGAAAGGACTACTAAATGGTTTTTTTTCTTTTGGGAAGAAAAAAAATTTGAAAATTCCATTTGGTTTAAAATTATCAACTCAAAATGATGAAGGGATGAAATTGCCAATCATCAAGCGCAATTTGAATGCCAATAACTTTCAAGCTCTAGTAATTCACCAATTAGTTTTGTATTATTTAAAAACTATTTCCACAAAATTCTTATTGATTTTAAAATCATAAACATTTTTTTGTTTGAATGAGAATGGTTCGCTCACATGCACATGTTTCTTTGACCAGTTTTCACTCACATTCAAATGAAACACGATTTTTTCTAATTGACAATTTAGAGAAGCTTGGCTTATTTTTCTATTAAAGCGCACATGACACTATAGTAGGTGGTATTGGAATTTTAAAATTAGCGGGTCCACATTTATCCAACTAGCCGGTATTATATTAAATTAAATGTGACCATAACAAATTTAGCACAAATTTAAAATAGAAAATAAAACATGTATAGCTACAGCATCTGGAAGGTTACCTTGCTCAAAAGGACAACGTGCAGGATCTTCTCCGAAATATTGTGCCAAAGAATCTGCACTTCTACCCTGCACCATTATGTCTTCATAAGACTACACAGATATTCTAGAAATAGCTTTCAAATTGTTATCATCAAAATATAGCTCACCACTTCACTATACAATGATATTAGTGACCTAACCTCAGCTTCTGCGGTATCAAGAAAACTCTTTAAAGCCTGATGATGTAGAAGGGGAAAAATATCAAAAAAAAAAAAAAGAAAGAAAGAAAAAGTAAAAAAGAAAAAAATAGGCGGTTGATAAGCTCGCATATATAGAGTTAAAAACCATAAAAAACTTTTTTCCATTTCAATAAAGCCCTCGCAGCTTTAGTGATTAGGAGGAACAAGAGAAACTACATGTATCAGATTAAACTTGCTTACCATGATAACTTTAAATTTTCATAATTCAGTGAAATTATTTTATTGATATGAAAAGGAGATATAAATACACCCTACATGAATTCTATAATAGGAAAGACAAGATAAAAAAATAATAGGAAAGGAAAAATATAACACCTAAAACACCAATTAATCAATTCATAATAATTACTTGGAGATAAAGTCAACATAAAAAAGGAAATGAAAGACATAATAACTTAATCAATTCTTAATAATTACTTGGAGATATAGGAAAGAGGAAAGCATAAAATAAGGAAATAAATCCAATCCTCATAACTTCAAACACTCTCTCTCAAGTTGAAACATAGATGTCAATCATGTACAACTTGGATTGAGGAAGATCTTTTGTGAGATAGAATTTGCAGTCTTTATCTCGTATTTGGTAATCAACCCCAAGTTCATTTAGGGATACTTTTAGTTGACTGCAATTTCTAAATGTCTGTAGGTAGACGGAAGACTTTTATAGATAATGTTGCAAGAAAGTTTACAGAGAAATAGACAACCTTCAGGGAAAGCTGCAGGTTATGGCTGCAGAGAAAGAAAAAAAATCTGCAGGGAATGTTGCAGGGTATGACCTATAAGTAAAAAAGAATAACACCTACAGAGAAAATTTTTGGGTATAATCTTGCAGGTAAAAAGTAAGAACACCTTCAAGGAATGTTGCAATGTATGACCTATAGAAAAAAAAGAACACCTTTAGGAACAACTACAACGTATGAACTACAGGTAAAAGGAAGAACATCTGTAGAGATAACTATAGGGTATGGCCTGCAAGAAAAAAAAAAGGAAAACTTGTAGGGAATGCCGTGGGGAAGGTCGGCAGGTAAAAAGAAAGAATACTTGCAGGGAATGTTGCAGGGTATGGGCTGTAGAAAAAAAAAAAAGAACCCCTACGGGAAAAGCTGCGAGGTATAAACTGCACAAAACAAAAGAAAGAACACCTGTAGAAAAAGTTACATGGCAAAATGGGTATCCGGCTTTGATTGGTTCAGAGGTTCCAACTCACACAAACTTGCTGACCAGCAGTAGAGAATGGTTGTGTTCGTTCTAGGAAAGCAGTAAACCAACCATCAAGTTTTGCAACACCACGAGCTTTAACAAGCCCATAAGATCTTCCAACGTCTTCCGCATCAGAAGTTTCTAGCCACCGGTGATCATGCACATCATGGATTGGAATTGCGACTGATTGTATCCCAAAGCAAGTCCAAAAATAACTTTTGTGGCAGCGCCAAATCTGCACGAATCAGCAACACCTTGCACAGGACTGAATGCATTACTAGTGTAGTATTCGGTAACAAATCCAATCACAAGACCGGCCCATAGTCCAATTGCAACACAAAAGAACAACTCCCAGTTCTCTAGTTCCTTCTGAACACCAAAATTAAAGATGGTGAACGAAGATGGAAGAGCCAACCAACTAACAATTGCAATCCTAACAGTCATGAGAGCAGTGGAAATTATTAGCTGCCTCTTAAGCGTAAACTCAATTTCTCGAACTGCTCTGATCTTAAAAATATCAGTTGCAAAAAAAATTGTGATCAAACACATGATAATGCCCATGAAACAAATCAGCAGAGGGTAGAACATCCCAGCTAAATCATGATTAATTCCGAAGAAAGAAATAAACGCAATCACAAGTGCAACATAGGAAAACTTTGCATATGAACCAAAAAGGTCAGAAATCTTGCTTTCTTCTTATTTTTCTCGCGATTTTCTTGTGAGTGGAGTGTTCTGTAGAAGTTTTGGTTGCTTATAGAAATTCCAACGTCGGCAGGGAGGAGATTCGGATGCAGTGGAAAGACTGCAGGAAGATGCACCTCCACTAAAAAAGCATGCAGAAACTTGCGGCCAACAGAAAGTTTTCCAGCCGCCAAAGAGCATTTCCAACTGCTAGGGACTTGCGTGGAGAGAATTTCGGCACCTAGTTCTTGCAGGAAGGAGCTCCGGTAACTAGGTCCTGCAGTGAGAAGAAGTTTCCAGCGTCTACGACCTGCAGGGAGAGGGTTACAGCGGCTAGTTCCCGCAGGAAGGAGTTCCAACGGGTAGATCCTGTAGGGAGAAGTTTCCGACATCTTGGGCCTACAGGGAGAGGGTCCCGAGGGTTAGTTCCTACAGGAAGAAATTTAGGTGGCTAGGTCCTGCAGAGAGAGGAAGTATTCAGGGTCAGAGCTTGCAGGGAGAGGGTTCCTACGGCTAGTTTTTGCAGAAAGGAGTTCAGGCGGTTGAGTCCTGCAGGGAGAGGAAGTTTCCGGCAGTAGGAGATCTTCTCCTCCTTTGAATACCCTAGAGTTTGTTTCAATTCTCTGATATCATGTTGGTTTTTAAGAATTAAGCGGAATTATTTTATTGATACGAAAATGTAGTATAAATAAACCTTATATGAATCCTGAATAGGAAAGACAAGAAAATGAAAATATTTTAAAATAAAAGATATAACACCTATATCTCCAATTAATCAATTCCTAATAATTACTTAAAGAAAAAGGAAACAAAATAAAAAAGGAAAGAAAAGATATACACCCATATTTCCAATTAATCAATTCCTAATAATTACCTGGAGAAAAAAGAAATAACATGAAATAGGAAGACAGAAAATAGGAAAGGAAATAAATCCAATATTCAAAACTTCTACCAATAACTACTACTACATTTGCGGTATGAACATGATATATATGTAACATTTTCTTCTTTATATTAACCAGCGTTGCTGAGTTCAGCCAGGTGAACAAACTAATGACGTGTCAGCAATGCAGAATATCATACTCCAAGCTCTGATGCCTCCTAAGAAGCAGAACTACATACAACAGAAAACATAAATGACCACACCGGCGTTGAAACATTGTAAATAGTGGAGAATAGGGAACCCTCAAATAATATATGCGTATGTATAAACAACAGTTATTATAATTATGTTAAAGTTATACTCATCTAAACTAGTGCATAACCTAAAACCTTTGAAATCATTAAATATTTTAAGATATATAGAGTAATTTTAATATTCAAAATACCATGAAGAGACAAATATGGGGAAGAAAATCATCACCTCAAGAGACATACAGCCAGAACACCACTCAAACCCTACGATACAACTATCGAATGGATAACAAAGATATCGACTACAAACCCTAATACAACACATAAAGAAAATGACTAAAAAAGAATGAAAAGAAAGAATGAAACTTGATGAAATTGGAAAGGAAATGAAAAAAAAAAGGTCTGCCAAGTTCGGTCTTCACACGACCACGGGAGTCGCGTCCCACTCATTAGTGGGAGATGCTCCCGTGTCATTTACCATTATGTCCACTAGGACGTAATGGTACTCAAAGACACATTCTACTGCCTAGAGCCACTAGATGAATTCTTCTGGATTTCGAAGACCATCAAAATCATATACATCCACCTTTACTTTAAGATTCTGACTTATCTGATTTTTCCTGCAAAATATTCAAGGTAGTGGTTCTTCATCCCCGGAATCACCTGGTGGAAGGGATTCACTCATTACTTTGATCTAACAAGTCACTGTTGTGACTATCGGCGACCCTTTCGGATTGTCTCTTATCGAAGGAGGTAAGCCTCTACTGCAGTTGGAGGATTTTCTTGGAAAGTTCTTCGCATGGACAACATTGTCTCATTTCCTCCCGATTAACTTTGCGATATTTCTCTCCTAGGTGTCATGGCTCGGGTTTGAGTTGGGATTTGTAATGGGGTGATGTAGGGTGAGAAATAAATTTTTTGGGATGCCTATTTGGAAAATCATAAAGGGAAGATTTTTTTGGGTGGAGATTGGGTTAGATAGTGGGGGACCTCGATAACTCTAGGATATGACTAGAGTTAAGAATAGCTCTGATATCAAATGTTATTGGAGTTAACCCAAACAATGATAGAAAAATCAAATATTATTGTTAAATTCAAAATAAGTAAATACAATCATGCAAACAAAAATAAAAATAACAACAGGCATGACACCAACACAACTAGGGTTGTAACCCAAAAGAGTGGTAATCGACTATGTGGGATGGAGGGGCGTTAGATGGCTATGTTTGGATGGAGGGATGGTGGAAGTTGGCTACAGTGGGATGGCAACATGATGGGAGGAATGCCATGGCAGGGAGGCTAGAAGGTTGGTTGTGGTGGAAGGGCAACCAACTGGGGAGGTGGTTATAAAGGGGATGGCAGCAGGTTGGAAGGATTGTGGGAGGGAGGCTAGAGCAGGGTGGCAACAGGGAGGTGGAAGGTGGATGGTTGCAGGGAGGCGATAGGACTGCAAGAAGGCAATTGCGGTGGGTTGTCTGGGTGGCTGCAACAGGGAGGGAAGACTATGATAGCTATGAAAAGAATGCGGAGAAGGAAATGTTGAGCATAGTCACCACCTCGAAGTGAGATATGGTTGGAGCACCACTCACCCTTGAATGTAGCCCTACAGATACTAAAAATTGAACCCTAAAACATCCTGAAAGCAAATATAAGGTATCATGATAACTAGGAAGGGCCTCACTCCCACTGGTGTCAAACCCTAGGCCCAAAGGAGGGTCAGTCGACACCTCCAATCTCTGGACTGATTCGGTCCAAGTGGAGACGTAACAATAGTTGCACCTCATTGCTACTCCATATCAAACTTTACACAAATTTTTCCACATCTTCCAGTTCTCACAAAGAGAACTTTAAGTTCCAACAAGACATTTTGCTCTCTATATATATGCGCTTGCAATTATAAAAATGAACTATTGGTTACATGTATGTATGCGTGTGTGTGTGTATATGTGGGTGTGTATATGTGCGTGCGTGCCTAGGGTGACAAGTTGAAAGACAGCTAAGTTGTAAGTCGTAAGACCCCTCTGACCCGGATTCGATCCCTACGGGGATGACTAGCACATATGGTGAGCGATATTTCCAAATACCACCCTTTCAATATATATATATATATATATATATATAT
>JXCR01131336.1:28889-60142 GCA_002079205.1 Phalaenopsis hybrid cultivar | reverse complement strand
GAGATTTTCCAAAAATATAAAATATATTTTTCAATAAATAAAATATTTTATTTTTATTAAAGACCCCAAAATTTTAATTAATTTTAATAAATCACAGAAAAATTCAAAAAATTATGAAATTTTGGCCAAAAGACTTTCTGGTCTAGGGTTAGCTCACATAAAAATTTCAAATGATTAGAAATTGTCTTGATCATCTTTTGAAATTTTCTTTGAAGATGCATATTTTTACATAAAAATAATTTTATGAATTAAATTAAATTGTGAAATTCACATTATCTCCTCTGATGTCTTAATTACCTATCAGTAAGGTTGCATAAAATTCAAAGTCATTTTGTCTTAAAATTGACAAATTATGAAAGTAATTATATGAATTAAATTAAATTGTGAAAATTCACATTTTCTCCTCTAATGTCTTAATTGATATATATCAGTAAGGTTACATAAAAATTTCAAAGTCATTTGACTTAAAATTGACAAATTATGAAAGGCAGTAAGGTTACATAAAAATTTCAAAGTCATTTGACTTAAAATTGACAAATTATGAAAGTTTTGAAGTAAGGTTACATAAAAATTTCAAGGTCATTTGACTTAAATTTGACAATTATGAAAATTTGAACCCTTAGGGGCAAAATTGTAATTTTGGACATTTTGGCCTTAATAAGCATTCAGGCTTAGTCAAAATGGGAAATGGTTAATTTTTGGNTCAAAATGGGAAATGAGTAATTTTTGATATTAATTAACTCATTTAATAATTTGCAACCAAAAATGGGCTTAATTGGTAGAAACCCACTTCACTTTACCAAATTACAATATAAAAGGATAATTCCCATAATTATCCAAAATTTTGGAAAACTTCATTAATAAAAAAAAATGACTTTTGAATTTAGGGGTATAATTTTGGAAATCAAGGATTTCATACCCTAATTTTNAACGATAGGACCGAATTGAGGATTTTAGTCTGTCACTCTAAAATCTCCAATTCTACGCCCGATAATTTTTATATCCCTATTTATTTGGACCCAACTTTCATGGACTTTGACCTCCCCAAATCTTGGATGTAATTTTCACTTTAGTTTTAAAACTCAACATATTTTAACAAATCAATTGGCCAGATTGAAAGTAAATTAAGATTGAAGTGAAAAGATCATCACAACTTCTTTAACACTCTCATGACANTTGAAAGTAAATTAAGATTGAAGTGAAAAGATCATCACAACTTCTTTAACATNTTGTGGGAAAATAATCAATTTAATCAAAAATGTGATTGGAATAATCACGATGAATTTAATGATGGACTTTCCATTTGAATCACAACCTCTTCTAACAATAATTCCTTCTCCTCATCTTGTGGGTCGGAGTTAAGTCTATAAGCAAAGGAAAGTCCATCATTAAATTCATCGTGATTATTCCAATCACATTTTTGATTAAATTGATTATTTTCCCACAATTGGTTTTCTCCTCCAAATATGTTATTCCAGTTAAATTTTGAATAATTTTCCCNGCAAAGGAAAGTCCATCATTAAATTCATCGTGATTATTCCAATCACATTTTTGATTAAATTGATTATTTTCCTACAATTGGTTTTCTCCTCCAAAATCGTTATTCCAGTTAAATTTTGAATAATTTTCCTAACCTGAGTTAGATAATCAAAATAAAGATTGTGTACTTCATGGCTAGTTTCAAAAGATTTAGTCTCGATCAATTGTCTAAATGAATTTTCCTAATATTTGGGGGCCCTTGAGAATAAATTTCTACATATTGATCTAAATTCCTCGCAATATCTAAAACCTGAGAAGTTAAAATAGTCAAAATATCTTCATGAAAATCCGCTACCCTAGTGGGGTTTATTCTGTCGAAGCTACTAGCATTATAATACAGAACTAAATATCATAATTTTGTTGATCCACCATTTTTACCTTAAATTCATGGAGTTTTTTATAATTCAAAATCCTCCTAAAAGATCTCTCTCAATCTGAGTCGTATAATTCAAGGTCTATAGCTCCTGAACTACACATACAAATCAAAAGACTTAACTAGTAGGATAGATATCTAAATTATTTTTGGTATTTAGATTTTTCTTTAAAATAAACACACAATAATTAAGTACAATATATAATAATACTATAATTTCCAAATCTAAGTTTTACAGGTTTAATGAAAATTCTCTTAAAAGTTCTTACTGAATCTTCCCCGGCAACAAAGCAATAAACTTGACCCGACTTGCAATTACGGAGTAATTTAAGTTTCNAATCTAAGTTTTACAGGTTTAATGAAAATTCTCTTAAAAGTTCTTACTGAATCTTCCCCGGCAACAAAGCAAAAAACTTGACCCGGCTTGCAATTACGGAGTAATTTAAGTTTGAAAAGATAACAAAAAACTTGGCCCAAATTATATTTAGTGGCTAGTGTACAAAATTGAATTGCTATAAAATTTAGAAAATGGTTTATACATTAGAGGTACTACACAAGTATACATATAATTTCAAGTAATATAAGGTTTTCTCTTAAGGCCCCACTATCGTTCCCACAGAGAAGCGTGNAAGTATACATATAATTTCAAGTAATATAAGGTTTTCTCTTAAGGCCCCACTATCGTTCCCACAGAGAAGCGAGATAAAAAATCCCTTAGGCTAATTCTAGCCTACTATTATCAGGACTTAGATTTGAATGTTGATTAAAGTGATTTTTATAATAACTACTCCTAAATGAAAATATTAAATTTAAAGATAACTTACTAGATAAATTGGTTTGGAGAATTTTGAGATGTTAAAGACTAACCTTCTTATGAGATTACTTAGATAATGTGAAGGAATGAATAGCTTAGATTTTAATGTAGCCAGTGACAAATAGGAGCATACATATTCATTACTCCTTCTCGGTGCTAGCAAAGAACATTAGCTAAGTTAAGGACGATTCCTTAACATCTCCATGCTGCATCAGAACTATCTAGCCTCTCACCTTTAGATGCCCCTAAGCCTATGCCACTATATTGACCGAATCCCAACATCAGGGTAGTAAAGCTTACGCCAAATTGATAAGAATCTATCTTGTCACTCTAGAACTAACCAATTCTACGCCCATTGAAACCTATCTCCCTATTTATTTGCACTACCTCTAGGTGATCGCCATGGCTCTACCCAGAATGAAGTGTGGTATTCACTAATTGGTTGAAATCATAGCCCTCCCGGGTTATTATATTTCTCTACGGTTTTTATCTTCACAAGTGACCAATTTACAAAGCCAATTAAGAATCGGTGAAAATACTAACATATTAATAAAATAAGAGAATGTCTAAGAAAATATAAATTTCTAAACATGCATCTATTTTATTACAAAAGAAAACTAAAATGAAGATAATGACATCAACAGTAAACATAATTGATAGAATTAAGTAATAAGTTATGTGCCAACAAGGAACATATGTCTACTTACCCTCTTTCAAGTGTATGCTTAATAATCTATTGGTTTTATGCAAATATCTGTCACCCAGAAGCATCTAATAAAAATATATCATTAGATTAGATTTCTTTAAAAGTTGCATTATTGTCTAAACAATTTTACCAGCCAACTGGTCAATGTGAGTGCACTCAAGGTTCTCGATCACCGCTCACCCGAGTTTTAGCTCCACTTGCAACAAAATTTAACATAACCTATTACCACTTAAGTTATGTTAATGAAGCAAAGGAGATTACTCATCAAAAGAAAATAAAAATAATTTTATCATGAAACAAAACATGCCACCACTTACTATTAAAAGAAAGGACTATAGAAAACTACTTACAAAGCATGGATAAACTACAACAGGAAATCTCATTTAAATCAAATAAAATCCACTAAAAAGTTCTTACAACAATTACAAGGAAATAATGAACACAATAGTTAGTATTTTTTCTCTAAAAGAAAGAAAAAAAATCTCTCCAAAAAAGTCTCGTGTCGATCCATACGCCGCTCGTACTTCCTTTCTCATATCTCTTAAAATCCCTCACCAATCTCTTCAGAAAATAAAGAAATCCACATCTCCATAAACTCACACCAATCTCCTCCAAAAACACTTCCTAATAACTTCTCTAGACTTCCTTAATTACTTCCCATGAGAGGCACCAAGCCCCTTTATTTANCACTTCCTAATAACTTCTCTAGACTTCCTTAATTACTTCCCATGAGAGGCACCAAGCCCCTTTATTTAAAAAGGAGCCAAGCACCTCCTTTTTTCAAAAGGCACACCCCTTCATTCAAGAGAAACTTCCTTTCACTCTAATAGACACATCTCTTCATAAAAAACCTTTTCTAAGTGTTTGGATTCATTGAATCACTCCATTGGGTATGCAAGTTGTCTAGAAGCTTCTAGAACTTCCCTGAATGGCCCATAATTGCCCAAAAGCCATCCAATAATCATCCCAGGTGCTATAAAGCCATCATGTGGCACTATAACACCTGTTTTTGGTGCTATGGCACCATTTTGAACACTATAGCGCCACCCTACACGCAACTCCACAGTTTAACTATATTTTGCCCCATTTCCNACAACTTCCCTGAATGGCCCATAATTGCCCAAAAGCCATCCAATAATCATCCCAGGTGCTATAAAGCCATCAGGTGGCACTATAACACTTGTTTCTGGTGCTATGGCACCATTTTGAACGCTATAGCGCCACCCTACACGCAACTCCACAGTTTAACTATATTTTGCCCCATTTCAGTTTCATTGTGCTCCAGATTGGTATACCTACAAGATATACATTAAAATAACATTTCTTTAAAGTGTATTTTCATTAAAAAAATATGGAATAAATATGAAAGAGATTAAGCATGGAAATTCATATCGAAATGCGCAATATCAAAATTTTCTTCTTTGCTCAATTTAACTCCAAATTATACCATTTTTGCTTCATTTTAACCAAAAGTCCATTTCTTGTACATGAGGATAAAAATATGCAAAATAACTTTCCTTAAAGTGTAATATCATTAAAAATATGCATAAAATGAGCATGAAATGTACACAAAAAATATGTAATTTTTAGGTGGATCAAAAAGCTAAGTATTGTGTGTAATTTTATTTGATTGTTGTTATAAACACATATTTGGTTAATTTACTTGGATTGAATGAAGTTCTCTTTGGTGTTTATCATGTGTAGCAAGTTGATTTCTTATTCTTTTCTCTTGTGATAGATAGTTTAGACTTGTAGGGTTGTGAATGATTTGAATTGGTCTTTATTTTCATGTGATGAGTATATCTCTAGACTTAATTTGCATGTTGTATATAAATTGTTAAAACTTGTTGTGACCCATTAAGGCTCAAAAGAGTGATGGAGAAACAACATAGAATATTCACATTGTGTGAATAACTATGAAAGATGAGTCATGATGCAATCCAACTTAGGTAGATGCATATCAAAATAATTTGAATTAGGAGTTTCATGAGTGACTGATGGAAAAAAGAACCTAAATTTGAGTCATACTCATTTATGCACTCAAAAGATGGTAAATGAGCCTTATGCTCTTGTTGTCACTACCACATTACAACTCTTAGTATTAACACCTACAATCTACCTAAGAAATAACAATAGAGAAATAAATTTATCAATCTTGAATTTCACATGTTTAATTTATTTAGGCAAGTTTATGTGAGGTTTAGAAATATACTTAGGAGTAGTGATCAGAAAAGTCCTATATAGCGATCTTCAAAACTAGGACCTGAAAGTAGTTGGCTAGAAGTCGTCCATAGGTTTGTTATTACTACGAAGCCTCTGGCACCTTCCCTATGGGATGGACATTCTGGACTCAAGTAGAGCTCTATATTATGAAAGAGATATGTGTACTTGCATAGGAACACTTACACTTAGGTGGAGATTGTGAGTTAAATTAAATTATCATTAAAGTGTTGGTAGTTGTTGGGGCATCAAGCTTTCATGGTGAGGTTACCAGGGAAGGAAGAAAGGAAGGAAAGAAGGAAGCATCGATAAGAAAAACTTAAAAATAATTTAGTCGAACGTGTAAGATTTAGATTTGGAAGTAGTAGTAGTACTTAGTAATCTTATTTACTATGTATTTTTAAAACAAAATCCAAAAATATCAAAATTATTTTTGAGTGATTGATATGCATCCTATTAGTTAAATCATAAGAATTGAATGCGTAGTTCAAGAGCTACAGACCTTGAACCCTATGATTCAGAGCTAGAGAGAACTATTAGGAGGATTAGAAAAGGAGAAGACTCAAAACTTTGTTGTAGAAATTGTGGATCATCCAATTAATGAGGACCCAATCATTGATCATAATTGTAATAGATTTTTTAAGAGAAGGGACTTATTTACATTTCTAAGATTATTCATAAATCTAAAAGGATTAGCAACTTTACAAGTAGATTTCTCATATAATTCTTTCCTCTTAATTCTTCTAAGATTCCTATGTATGAAAAATTACAGTTATTCTTGAAATGAATAGAAAATCAAAATTCCTAAACTTGATTACTGGATATTCTTACACTTTAGTTCTAAGCCGAGTTATTGAAAACTTTTCTAACATTTCACTATTAAATTTATAGAAAAAAAACCATCACAATCTTTAATTAAAACCCACTACCAGAAGTTATAAATTTTACATATTCTACTTGAGGACAAGTATTGTTTAAGTTTGGGGGAATGGATACATGATACACCTAAAATATATAGTGTTTTTAGATACATTGTTATACCTATTTTTGAAATATTGTGCTTTAATGGAAGGTATTTTTGTGTTTTTTATGCAGACACAATTAAAAATGAAAAAAATACTTAAATGTGTGAAAAAGGATCAAATTTGGAGCAAAAAGGTGAAAAATTGTGCAAAAGAGTTTTGGCGCCTAAGCGCCAGATCTGGCGCTTACGCACCTCTTAAACAAAGAAGGCCGCGTCTAAGTGCCGAGACCCCGCGCTTAAGTGCCAGTGGCAGTTATTATACGAGTAAAATCGATTTTCACAAATTTCGAAGAGGTTTTTGAGGCACCCATTGGCTTAATAGGTGGTTGTAACCACCAAGGACAAAAATTATTATGAAAGGATGCGTATCTTGGGCAAATACATCGAATCAAGATACATTTTGAAGAGATCCCAAGGCACCTCTTAGAAAACTATAAAAGAAAGAAGAGAGGACTTAGAAAAGAGTCCTGAAAATATTAGCTAGTTTTGAAAGTTCTTTTCTGGGGAGTTAGTTCAGAGAGATTTTGAGGAACCACTTTTTATTTACATTATCCATTTTGTTATTTTGTTTTGAGTGATTGTAAAAGAGAAGAGATTCAAGGGAACTTCAAGAGTTTGGTGGAGGACTTGAGATAAGTTTTATCTTTTTGTTTTAGACTACTTTTGGTTTTAATTGAAACTTGTTGTTGGTTTAACAATGATTTCTTCTTCTAAACTAAAGTCTGGTTTTGTTTTCTTCATGGATTCTAAGTAGTTTTTGTTATCTTTCTTCTTAAAATGTTAAGTAATTAATTTTTGAATGGAAGTTGTGGAGAGTATTGATCTTTAATGTTGGAAGAAATTGTGATGCTTTAAATTCATGCACTTCATTTACTTTTTGATTTGGCCAATCCAGATGTTAAAATTTATTGTGTGAACATGTAAGAACCGGGTTGGTATTGTCTCAGTCAACAATTGAAAAGGATCACATGAGGTTGTTTGAATGAGAATGTAGTTGATATGATTGAGTGCAAATAAATAGGAAAATATTCATTGATGGGTTTAGAGTTAGAGTACTTTAAAGTGACAGCTTAAAGCCCCCAACTTGGATTATTATTTTAGGTTCTGATACGAGAATGTTAGCCCTCAGGTGGAGGGAATCGATGGAACTCTAGAGTGAGAGCTAGGATCTTCCCTGCCTAGCTGGCCTTCAGAACTATTCAAACTTTAAATTAGCCAATGTTCTTTATAGCATTCTAGTAAGGGTAAAGAATATTATTGCTCCTATTTGACACAACAAAATTTGCATACTTCCACAATAGAATTATTTTACTTATTACTGATTTATGATAAGAAGAAAGATAATTTCATATTAAATACTTTTCTTCTACAAAAACTTTAGTTAACTTTTTATTGTTTCGTTCAACTATCAAAAATACCAAAACTATTTAAATTTTAAATTCCTCCAAAAATTNAAGATAATTTCATATTAAATACTTTTCTTCTACAAAAACTTTAGTTAACTTTTTATTGTTTCGTTCAACTATAAAAAATACCAAAACTATTTAAATTTTAAATTCCTCCAAAAATTATTTTTAGTTTAAGTAATTATCTTTTTAAAATTAGAAAACTTTCTAAAAAGTGCATATTGCATAATCTTCCCCGTGGGTTCGATATTCAGGTCTTAATCAAAAATGTCTATATTACTTGATAACGATACGTATACTTGCATAGTATCCCAATATAAATATATATAAATTAAAAATATAAATTCTTATTTTTTTTCATAATCAAGTTTTTGGTTTTGTTGCAAAATAAGAAAATATAAGTGAAAAATATCATCAGAACTATTATTATACTGTGCATAAACATTAAGTATCCAGAGATCAATACACCTTAAAATTACCTATTTTATTTGAACATTTTTATGCTTATTTTTTATGATATTTCACTTTCATGAAATGATTTTGCATTTTTTTGGTTTCTGGTACAGTGAATGGAGTTTATAGGAAAAAAAAGCTCAATTGGAGGCAATATGGAGTCATGGAGAAGTGGCACCTAAGCGCCACTTCTAGTGCCTAAGAACGAAAGACTGGACAAGACTAGTACCCAGGCGCCAGATCTAGTGCCAAGGTGTCAGGTAGTTATTTGATTTTCTAGAAGAGCGGCACCTAGACGCCACAGTTGAGCACCTAGGTGCTAGGTCGGCTTGATCTTTATACACTAAATTGGAAGAATTTTTAAGAGGTTCCTGAAGCAACCCTTGGTGATTTTTAGAGCTCTATAAAATAGAATGAATTGTACACAAAAATGAGGNGGTCGGCTTGATCTTTATACACTAAATTGGAAGAATTTTTAAGAGGTGCCTGAAGCAACCCTTGGTGATTTTTAGAGCTCTATAAAATAGAATGAATTGTCCACAAAAATGAGCGTCTAAGAGGAGTTTTCGAGAGTCTAGCGTGACTCTTGTGGGTTAGAACACCAAGTGAGAGTGTGGTAAGTTCTTCTATTTATGTGATTCTTGTAGAGTCAAGAGCAGTCAAAGGACTTTAGAGTTTTCTTTGAGAGAAGCCTAAGATAAGTATTTCATATTTTTGTTAAGTTTTGCTTTCTTATGTGAACTTGATCATCTATACAAATTTATGTGTTTGTGTGTTATATCCATGAATTCTGAGTAGTTTCCTTTCTTTCTCCTTGCTATGAGAATTAATCATTAAGGATGAGAATGATTTGAAGATTTCCATTAATTTTAAAATTTACGATGGTATTTTCACTAGTTCTTCATTGACTTTGCAAATTGGCCACTTGTGAGGTTAAAATTTATTGCCAAATACAATGACCTGAGAGAGCGATTATTTCACTCAATTTGTGATTACCATGTTAACCTTTAGGATGGGAGGCTGACTCAGTTCACTGGTTTGTGCAAATAGACATGGAGATAAGTTTTGATGGTTGTACAATTGATGTTCCTAGGATGACAGACTATATTCTTTTGTCAATTTGGCCTTGAGTTCGGAACCTGAGCCCCTAATAAGTCTTATAAAGAGGGCATAGTGGGTATTCTGGAATTGAGAGGTCAGAATCTACCCGNGACTCAGTTCACTGGTTTGTGCAAATAGACATGGAGATAAGTTTTGATGGTTGTACAATTGATGTTCCTAGGGTGACAGACTATATTCTTTTGTCAATTTGGCCTTGAGTTCGGAACCTGAGCCCCTAGTAAGTCTTATAAAGAGGGCATAGTAGGTATTCTGGAATTGAGAGGTCAGAATCTACCCAGCTCTACTACACAATCAAGGAACAAACTAAGATTAGCCAATGTTCTTTATATGCATCAAAAGGGGTAAAGAATTGGTATGCTCATATTTGCTACAATACAACATTTTATATTTTAAAATATTCAAATCTTACACTGATTATGTTCTCTTTGCAAGGGAAAAGTTCTTTTTCATATCATTTGAACTCTTTTTAACAGTGTTAAGTAAGAAAAATTGCAGTTACTTTCTGGTTATAATTAAATCTTGCATATATTTAGTTTTAATCTTTTCTAAAATATTTCAACATTTTTTTATATTAATTGTGTTTGTGGTTTTAATAGAAGTTTTTCTAAGTCATTATCAAAATTTATAGCTCCTCTGTGGGATTGCTAACGAGGTTTTTAAAGAAAATTTTATATTAATTGAAACGAAAAGTATACTTGCGTAGTACCCTTAGTGTGAAATATTATTATTATTTTTTAAATCATTTTAGTTGTTCACATTAGCCGCTAAAATATTAATAGAGTAAAGTTTTTGGTCATCGATTGAAATATGAAATATCTGCATAATCGTGGGTTGAGTCACATCCCTCTATGGGGTAACCTTTCTTTGATAGCCCTGTATGAGTTGTCACTACTATGTAAGCAATACTTGGATAAAGAGTGATCTTGGGCATCCCCCAAGATTTAATTATCCAAGTGAGATACATCTCCTTTAGGCATTCTTGACCCTAGAATAGACACATACACCCGACTCTCTAGTTATGGGTAGTATGCATATGCATTTTTTGCAAATATTAGTCTAAGGTGCTTCCGCCTGATCTTGTTTGTGTAGACATGCTTAAAATATATTTGTGAGGTTTACTGCTCATAGGTTTTCCATGTTTCTCTTTCTCTTATTTGTTGTTATTGTAGTATGTCCCCTATTTTCCATTACTTTTCATCTCCTTATCATTCATATGATCCATAATAGAGATTTGTCCATGAAAGGGAAATATACGATGATTGACAAGTTGACGACTCTAAAAAAAGAGAGAGTGAATGAAAATAAGTATGTTGTGTCAAACTCATCAAAAGTCACTCAAATTTAATCCTTAAATAGACCAAAATCACCTAAATACTTCCTTAAAATAAAAAAAATATTTGAAATAAGTCAAAATTGAAATCAAATGCATATAATTAAATAAATTGGATAATTTGACCCAGTTTTGCTCAAAAGGGTTAAAATTAGCCACAATACCTTTAGTGACATATACCAAATGGGATTAAAGCCTTTTAAAACACTTATTAGGATAAATTCAATCAAACTTAGATTACAATAAATTTAGCTATAGAATTGTTTAACTAGATCAACTGACTTAGCATACCTTAATTAATCATGTTTAACCAAAACAAACATAGTCATAACTTGGAGCACATACTCTTAACTAAAAATCAAATCCACCAAGTAAAATTGGAATCAAATTATCCCAAATTCGACTGATGAACCACATAACCCATTATTGAGCCAGTCACTTCATTTTAGCCATAATGAATTTGAACCCTAAATCTTACCCAAATCTAAATTAAACCAAAATCAAGTCCAACCTCAAAATAAATCAATCCTAAAATTCAATAAAACTTAAACATAATTAAACTTAATCTAAACCATCCTAAACCTATACCTAATATAACCAAATTAAAACTAAATTCTAAATCAAAATTAAGCCTGAACCCAACAACATAGTTAAACCCAAATCTGATTTAAACCAAAACCAAGTCCAAATTGAAATATAATTAAACCAATTTTAAATTAAAACTAACTAAAAAATAAATCTATCTTAATAAAAAGAACCTAAACTTAGACCTAAGCCAAATTAGTTAGGACTAAGCTTAACTTACTCAAAGTCACCATATGTTAACTCTGCTATATTTGAATTGGATTACATGTTGTCACATCACAACCTCTCAATAAAACCCAACACCAATTGTAATATCTTTGCTCAAACACAAAAAGTGCCAAAGTTTGACCCATTTGGATTGAATGTACCTTAAACCAATCTCCCATCAAACTTTCCTGAGCTCTAACCATACTTAAGTTATATTGCTTTGTCCAAATCCTAATTTGGTGTGTTAAAGAATTCCCCACCCTTTTCTTAATCATTTTGGCTCACTTAAGTTCACTTAAGCTATCTTGAATTGTTATCACAAGTTTACTTCATACCATTAGGCTACATTGGGCAAAAACCCTCCAAGGTAGATGAACCAAGCTATTATTAGGGACTTAGAGATTTGACAACGACTTTATATATGCTTAAAAATATAAGAATTTGATAATGCTCCTAGAAAATTTTGAATCCTCGACAACGACGCCAAAAACTTGACAACGGTTATAGATTTGATAAAGATGTGTATAAAATATTCAATATTTGCAAAGTCACACTTATCAACGCAAGTATACGTATCACTCAAGTAATACAGGGCTCTAATGGAGTCTTGGATACTGATCCCATAGGGAATAATATTAGAGGCTACGAACTAAGATTTAAAAAATCAATACTTAATCACAACAATATCGTTCAAATTGCATATTTGTCACTAATAAGCAATTGAAATAAAAATATAATTTTAATAAACTCTTAATTAATTAATTTTAGTAATAAAGTTTCTAATGTGAAGTTCAATATATAAGAAAGCATCCTTCTCCTTGTCAAGAAATTTAAGTGAATGAATAAATTGAATTAGTTCAAATTGTATTGTGTCAAATAGGAGCATACCTATTCTTTACCCTTTGGACCAGGCATAAATAACATTGACTAATCCTATGCTTGGTTACTGAATCTGCGGCTAGGCTGGGAAGATACCGGCTCTCACTTCGAAGCTCCCACATTCCCCTCGCCTGAGGACTAACATCTACACTTCAGCACCCAAACGATAGGACCGAATTGAGGATTTTAGTCTGTCACTCTAAAATCTCCAATTCTACGCCCGATAATTTTTATATCCCTATTTATTTGGACCCAACTTTCATGGACTTTGACCTCCCCAAATCTTGGATGTAATTTTCACTTTAGTTTTAAAACTCAACATATTTTAACAAATCAATTGGCCAGATTGAAAGTAAATTAAGATTGAAGTGAAAAGATCATCACAACTTCTTTAACATTCTCATGACATAACCAATTTAAATCTCCATTTCACAAAATCTCAAGATAAGGAGAAAGATAGAGAAAACTACTCAGAACTCATGGAGAAGATACGACAAAACTTGGAATTTATATATAAAAGCAAAGTCAAATAAATTCAATAAGTAAATACAACTTCTCTCTAATTCCTCCCCAAGAAAACTCCTCGAAGTTCATATGAATCTCTTCCTTTCTTTACAACACATAGAATTCTCCTTTGAAGCGGCAAAGAGGAAGAAATCTCTCACTTTCCTTCCACTCTTACAGTCTCTCGAAGAATTCATCACAATACTATCCACTCTCTACACTCTAATGGGCACCACAAACAACAAAAACTCAACAGACCCCCCTTTTTTGGCCTCCAAATGTTTCTTTTCAAAGTTGTAGAGGATTTTTCAAGCGTTGTNTCCACTCTTACAGTCTCTCGAAGAATTCATCACAATACTATCCACTCTCTACACTCTAATGGGCACCACAAATAACAAAAACTCAACAGACCCCCCTTTTTTGGCCTCCAAATGTTTCTTTTTAAAGTTGTAGAGGATTTTTCAAGCGTTGCCGAAGCGTCCCTTAAAAAATGGTCCACATTCAATGCGTCTGTTGAGAGAACCGACGTGCTCACCGTCGGCAGCCTCGATGGCGCCGTCGGCGGCCTCAACGACGCCGTCAGCGGCCTTCTAGAATATTTAATTCTGGACTCTCGTGAAAAGCTCACTATCGGCTGCGTCGAGCTTGTCGTCGGCACCCAAGATCAAATCTTCATATTTTGGTCCTTTTTGCTCCAAATTCGCTCCTTTTTACATCTTTTTTCTCCAATGACCATAATTCAACATACCTGCAACAAAACATCAAAAATAGATTTTTTTAAAGTGCAATATCATTAAATTAGTGTAAAATAGGTATGAAAATCTCAACATATTTTTCTTTGGTCAGGATTGTCATGAACCACTCCTAAATCACTAAGCTGACTCTTGTGTGCTCATGTTCAAGTGATTGGCTAACCTAAGCACAAAACATGGCTAATTAGTTCAGTCTTGGTACAATTACACAATCTAGTAGTACCACAACTTCACATAAGATCCGTATACCTTATCTAAAACCAATTGAGGGTGACTTAAGGCCTGAGCTACTCCCTTGGCTCAAGCTTAAGACTGTCAGTGCACCAAGGTCAAGCAAACAACCCTCTTACAACTCTTGAGCTTCCAACCACTCAAGGGTAAAACATAAATGATATGGACCACTCAATTGAACACCTTAGAGGGCTTGATTGTCATATTATAGCTATGTTTTAATTTACATAGCTGAAATCACCTAGTTTTTGCTTGGTCAAATTGGCTTTGCGGATTCTAATTGATCCCTTAGAATACATCTTTAAATTTNGAACACCTTAGAGGGCTTGATTGTCATATTATAGCTATGTTTTAATTTACATAGCTGAAATCACCTAGTTTTGCTTGGTCAAATTGGCTTTGCGGATTCTAATTGATCCCTTAGAATACATCTTTAAATTGAAATGAAGCTCTCCAGTCCTTTTCCCTAGTCTTCAGAGCCCCTTATGCACTACTTAGACCAGCTCTGATGAGACCATTATGGGGATTTGGTCTACCTGCCAACCCAATATTCCTAACTGCTGAAGTATGATGGTGAAGAGCTTGTGATTTTTAAATGATGCTTACTAGTGAAAAAGCTAGGCTAAATATCCTTTTGTTTTTGTAATCATCTTTTTTCCTTTATATGTAATTTAGTTTAAAAATTAGAGAACAAAACATAATAAGAATCACACTACATTCGTTAGAACCTCTAAAAGGGCCTCCTAATGCTTTTCGAGGTAAAGGACCTAAGCTCAACCCTCCAGTTTATTTGAATTAAAGAAAAACTATGAATGTCTTGTGTCTTCCAACTAGAGGTAAGAGAAAAAATTATAGCCATTCATTTCTATNTTGGTCTACCTGCCAACCCAATATTCCTAACTGCTGAAGTATGATGGTGAAGAGCTTGTGATTTTTAAATGAAGCTTACTAGTGAAAAAGTTAGGCTAAATATCTCTTTGTCTTTGTAATCATCTTTTTTCCTTTATATGTAATTTAGTTTAAAAATTAGAGAACAAAACATAATAAGAATCACACTACATTCGTTAGAACCTCTAAAAGGGCCTCCTAATGCTTTTCGAGGTAAAGGACCTAAGCTCAACCCTCCAGTTTATTTGAATTAAAGAAAAACTATGAATGTCTTGTGTCTTCAAACTAGAGGTAAGAGAAAAAATTATAGCCATTCATTTCTACTATTTGGAATGGATGACTATGATTAACTAATCTAATAACGGTGGAATTCCTATAAGGCCCACTTTCAAACAAGGCTACCTAATTATATACCATTGTGCACAAAGGGCAACTACATCAACAATTAATATAGTGCCTGACAAACTAGTTGCATTTAAATAACCAAATTTCTTTATTAAAACCATAATGAACTTTGAAAAATCATTAAAAATAAGTAAAAAGACTACTAATTCTAGATGCAATACTCAAAATGCTCAAATTTGTGAGTTATATCTAAGAAAACTAAAAGTCTCAAATTTTATTAGATATTGGAGTGATTTAAAATATAAAGAATGATTAAGACTTAGATTAAAAATAAATATTCAATTAAATGCCCTGAAAACCTTATCAAATGTTTTTTTTTTGGTCTTCACTATTCTCTAAAATTTTTCTAGGATTTTCCTAAGCATTAGATTAGGGTATATTCAAATATTTTTAAGTGTTATAATTATAACATAATATATTAAATGATAATATATAATTACTATATAAAACTAAAAATTTTTTCTGAGGAACTTTAAATCTTTCGAAGGAAATAAAATCTTCCCTTGTGTAAGTAGTCACTTAAATAATAAATATTAATTTTTAATTTTATATTTTTCTTAAGATTTTGGAATTCACAAATTTCTTTGATTAAGTAACACACTAAAATGACCCTAAAATTTAAAAATTCTTAGAAATTAAAATAAATTTAGAAAATCCATATTTAAAATTCATAATCTTAGAAATATAAGAAAATTATAATTTAAATTTTTTAATCATTAAAATAATTTAATATTTTTAAATTGTAAATAAATAATTTAATTCTTAAATAATTTATAATTAGTTATTTTGAGAAAAAAAAAATGTTCAGAATTTTTATAGAGATATTTGGGTCATATTCCAAACCTCCTTGCAAATTTTTATGACTTTTTGTGTAAATTTAATTTTTAACTAATTTATGGTGATCAAAATATTTAATAAATCACNATATTTTTAAATTGTAAATAAATAATTTAATTCTTAAATAATTTAATTCTTAAATAATTCATAATTAGTTATTTTGAGAAAAAAAATGTTGAGAATTTTTATAGAGATATTTGGGTCATATTCCAAACCTCCTTGCAAGTTTTTATGAGTTTTTTGTGTAAATTTAATGTTTAAATAATTTATGGTGATCAAAATATGTAATAAATCATCAAATGTTTGAATTCAGTTAAAACTAATCTAAATTTCATGAGATGCTCGTCTAGTAGCCTATGGCTTTAAGGAAAATGTTTTATGAATTTTTGGTTAATTGTCATATTCAATTTGAATTTTTTTTCCCCAAAAGATATTTAATTAAAAAAAAACTACTTTCTTTAATTAAGATACACTTTTGGTTTTACTTGAAATTCAAAAAAATTACAAAAAATAAGCATATTAGAAGAAAATTAAAAAATTAAACAACTTGCTCCTAAAATTAGTGAGAATTTAATAAAATTAAAATCAAAATATTTTGATAAATAAATTATTTTTCATCATTTCAAAATTCCATAAATATGGTAAATTATAACTAAATCATAGCCAGCACATTTAAGTTAAAAGCTACTTCAAACTCATTTGGGGAATCCCAAATCACATTCTCAGCTTCCCCTTAGATATTCATGAATTTCTATGTTAATTTAATATTTAATTTTATTTAATAGTTAAAATGATCAGTACATCACAAAAAAATTCAAATTACATAAAAATTTATCCAACATTTTATGAAAAATTTCTCTAATAATTTCTTTTTACTTTAGATAATAATTTCATGATTTTATTATTTATTTTTAACATTACATTGAATTTTCTTTAATAAAAATCATTAATTAATAGTAATTAAATCAAAATTTCTGAAACTTACTCAAAATTTAGGAAGTGATTTCCATTGATGTCTCTCGCCTTAGAAAATAATTTTAATAACAAATTATATATTTTTGGATTTAAAATCATAATACTTCATATGTTAAATATATGACAATTTTAAACCTAAAGATCAAAAACATCATTAAGATCATTCTACTTGACTATAAGTGTTATGAAAAGAATTGGTCCTCCTTAGTAGACGACTTATTCATTTCATGGCATTAGTAATGCTCCAAAATGACAATTCCATCCTTTTGGTTAGGTTTATCTGCTTAATATATTCTATGAAATATTAAAGCAATTTGAATTACTCAGCCTCTTGACTTAGGGAACTTATATTTGATAGTCATTCATGTCTGATAAGACTAATTCCATATAATTTTTGGGGTGATTAATCTAAAGATCAGTTTAAATTAGAAGTTATGAATGAAAATTAAACTAAAACTGAACATAATTGAATCAATATACCTAAATAACTCGAACTTCTATCTTTAGGATGATATCTTTTTGCCTTTATTGGTGGAGTGTCTACTCATGGGGAATCCTGATTAGACATACTTAGAAAGTCACAAATGATGCTAGTAAATCTATGATGTATCTTCCAACCCTTACGCCATTAATGATTTCTTTCAAACGAGTATATAAACAAACTAAGGATGACAACCCAAAAATTATTAGGCTCAGTACGTCAAGTAAATGAGCCAAAATTTTAGATTTATAATTGGATTATTAATTTATTGAGCTGAGCACAAACTAAATCCCTCTGAATGTAGTATCAGATAACCACAATTAAAAATTTATGTTACACACATCCTCCTAATTAAGATTTTGATTAGTATCTCCAAACCTAATTTTTTTATTAATAAAAAAAAACAAAAAATTAAGAAAGTAGATAAAACATCCTTTCAAATTTCAAAGTAGAAATTTACACACTTAGANAGTATCAGATAACCACAATTAAAAATTTATGTTACACACATCCTCCTAATTAAGATTTTGATTAGTATCTCCGAGCCTAATTTTTTTATTGATAAAAAAAACAAAAAATTAAGAAAGTAGTTAAAACATCCTTTCAAATTTCAAAGTAGAAATTTACACACTTAAGGCACATAACACACTCATCTTTATGTACAACAAGCATATCTAATTAAATGAAGAAAAACTAGTCCAAATTTTTTATGAAGATAAGTTAAAAATTATTAAATTTATTTTAAGATAAGTATAATCATGATAAATTATTTAAAATTTATATCATGCTCACCTTAAAATGCATTTAACAACTTTAAAACTCATCAATCATCATTGCAAAATAAAAATAAAAAAAATCCAACCAAAATAACTTGACCAAATTCAGTCAATTTTGCTCAATTAATTCCCATCTCTAAAGCGTGGCATTGATTTCGACCCTGCCATGGCTTTCCCACGAAAGGGGGAATGATTGTCGCCGGCCCCTAAAGAACCAATACTACGCAAAGCCGGAGCGAACCTGAGCCAGTTTAAAAATGTCTGTTTGTACGGCAACGCCGTCTTCCTCTTCAGCTCCTCCGCCGCCGCCCTGTTCGCCGCATAATGCATAGCGTGCGGCGACGGCAACCGGAAACTCAAACTCCTCGACTCATCTCCTTCGCTTCCCTTCCTACCTTTCGGTGACAGACAAGCCGCCGTGTACTTCCTCAACGGATCCTTGTTCTTATCCCCANCACTAAGCTGACTCTTGTGTGCTCATGTTCAAGTGATTGGCTAACCTAAGCACAAAACATGGCTAATTAGTTTAGTCTTGGTACAATTACACAATCTAGTAGTACCACAACTTCACATTAGATCCGTAGACCTTATCTAAAACCAATTGAGGGTGACTTAAGGCCTGAGCTACTCCCTTGGCTCAAGCTTAAGACTGTCAGTGCACCAAGGTCAAGCAAACAACCCTCTTACAACTCTTGAGCTTCCAACCACTCAAGGGTAAAACATAAATGATATGGACCACTCAATTGAACACCTTAGAGGGCTTGATTGTCATATTATAGCTATGTTTTAATTTACATAGCTGAAATCACCTAGTTTTTGCTTGGTCAAATTGGCTTTGCGGATTCTAATTGATCCCTTAGAATACATCTTTAAATTTAAATGAAGCTCTCCAGTCCTTTTCCCTAGTCTTCAGAGCCCCTTATGCACTACTTAGACCAGCTCTGATGAGACCATTATGGGGATTTGGTCTACCTGCCAACCCAATATTCCTAACTGCTGAAGTATGATGGTGAAGAGCTTGTGATTTTTAAATGAAGCTTACTAGTGAAAAAGTTAGGCTAAATATCTCTTTGTCTTTGTAATCATCTTTTTTCCTTTATATGTAATTTAGTTTAAAAATTAGAGAACAAAACATAATAAGAATCACACTACATTCGTTAGAACCTCTAAAAGGGCCTCCTAAGGCTTTTCGAGGTAAAGGACCTAAGCTCAACCCTCCAGTTTATTTGAATTAAAGAAAAACTATGAATGTCTTGTGTCTTCAAACTAGAGGTAAGAGAAAAAATTATAGCCATTCATTTCTACTATTTGGAATGGATGACTATGATTAACTAATCTAATAACGGTGGAATTCCTATAAGGCCCACTTTCAAACAAGGCTACCTAATTATATACCATTGTGCACAAAGGGCAACTACATCAACAATTAATATAGTGCCTGACAAACTAGTTGCATTTAAATAACCAAATTTCTTTATTAAAACCATAATGAACTTTGAAAAATCATTAAAAATAAGTAAAAAGACTACTAATTCTAGATGCAATACTCAAAATACTCAAATTTGTCAGTTATATCTAAGAAAACTAAAAGTCTCAAATTTTATTAGATATTGGAGTGATTTAAAAGATAAAGAATGATTAAGACTCAGATTAAAAATAAATATTCAATTAAATGCCCTGAAAACCTTATCAAATGNTCGATATTCAAGTCTTAATCAAAAAGTCTGATATTACTTGATAACTATACGCATACTTGCGTAGTATCCTAATATAAATCTCAATAAATTAAAAAGATAAATTATTATTTTTCTTCAAAATCAAGTTTTTGGTTTTGTTGCAAAATAAAGAAATATAAGTGAAAAATACCATCAGAACTATTGTTATACTGTGCATAAGCATTAAGTATCTAGGGATCAATACGCCTTAAAATTACTTATTTTATTTGAACATTTTTATGTTTATTTTTTATGATATTGCACTTTAATGAAAGGAAATTTCCATTTTTTTTGTTTCAGGTACAGGGAATGGAGTTTATAGAAAAAAATGCTCAATTGGAGGCAATATGGAGTCATGGAGCAGCGACACCTAAGCGCCACTTCTGGTGCCTAAGCACGAAAGACAAGACAAAACTAGTACCCAGGCACCAGATCTAGTACCCAGGTGTTAGGTAGTTATTTGATTTTCTAGAAGAGTGGCACTTAGACGCCACAGTTGAGCACCTAGGCGCTAGGTCGGTTTGATCTTTATACACTAAATTGGAAGAATTTTTAAGAGGTGCCTGAAGCAACCCTTGGTGATTTTCAGAGCTCTATAAAATACAATGAACTGTACGAAAAAAATGAGGGTCTAAGAAGAGTTTTTGAGAGTCTAGCGTGACTTTTGTGGGTTAGAATACCATAGTGAGAGTGTGGTAAGTTCTTCTATTTGTGTGATTCTTATGGAGTCAAGAGCAGTCAAAGTACTTTAGAGTTTGCTTTGAGAGAAGCCTAAGATAATTATTTCATATTTTTGTTTAAGTTTTGTTTTCTTATGTGAACTTGATCATCTATAGAAATTTATGTGTTTTTGTGTTATATGCATGAATTCTGAGTAGTTTCTTTTCTTTCTCCTTGATATGAGAATTAATCATTAAGGATGAGAATGATTTGAAGATTTCTATTTATTTTAAAATTTATGATGGTATTTTCACCAGTTCTTCTTTGACTTTGCAAATTGGCCACTTGTGAGGTTAAAATTTGTTGTCAACTATAATAACCTGAGAGAGTTATTATTTCACTCAATTTGTGATTACCATGTTAACCTTTAGGATGAGAGGCCGACTCAGTTCACTGGTTTGTGCAAATAGACATGGAGATAAGTTTTGATGGTTGTAGAATTGATGTTCCTAGGGTGATAGACTATATTCTTTTGTCAAATTGGTCTTGAGTTCGGAATCTGAGCCCCTAATAAGTCTTATAAAGAGGGCATAGTGGGTATTCTAGAATTGGGATGTCAGAATTTACTCAGCACTACTATACAATCAAGGAACAAACTAAGATTAGCCAATGTTTCTTACATGCATCAAAAGGAGTAAAGAATTGGTATGCTCATATTTGCCACAATACAACATTTTATATTTTAAAATATTCAAATCCTACACTGATTATGTTCTCTTTGCAAGGGAAAAGTTCTTTTTTCATATCCTTTGAACTCTTTTTAACAGTGTTAAGTAAGAAAATTTGCAGTTACTTTATGGTTACAATTAAATCTTGCATATATTTAGTTTTAATCTTTTCAAAAATATTTTGACATTTTTTTCATATTAAGTTGTGGTACTACTAGAATATCACTCTAACTTCTATGTTTAGGATGATATATTTTGCATTTATTTGTGGAGTGTCTACTCATGGGGAATCCTGATTAGACATACTTAGAAAGTCACAAATGATGCTTGTAAATCTATGATGTATCTTCCAACCCTTACACTATTAATGATTTCTTTCAAACGAAGACATAAACGAACTAAGGATGACAAAACTTAAATATTATTAAGCTCAACACATCAAGTAAATGAGCCAAAATTTTATATTTATAATTGGATTATTAATTAAACGAGTTGAACGCAAACTAAATCCCTCTGCATGTAGTACCAGATAACCACAATTAAAAATTTATGTTACACATATCACGAAGTAAAGTAAATAAACTTAAAATATATCCTCCTAATTAAGATTTTGATTAGTATCTCTAAACCTAATTTTTTTTTATTAATAAACCAAAAAGCAAAAAATTAAGAAAGCAGATAAGCATCCCTTCACATTTCAAAGTAGAAATTTACACACTTAGAAACATAACACACTCATCTTCATGTACAACAAGCATATCTAATTAAATGAGAAAAACTAAGTCCAAATTTTTTATGAAGATAGGTTTAAAATTATTAAATTATTTTAGGATAAGTATAATAATGATAAATTATTTAAAACTTATATCATGCTCACCTTAAAATGCATTTAACAACTTTAAAACTCATCAATCATCATTGCAAAATAAAAAAAAAATTAAAAAAAAAAATCCAACCAAAATAACTTGACCAAATTCAGTCAATTTTGCTCAATTAACTCCCATCTCTCAAGGGTGGCATTGATTTCGACCCTGCCATGGCTTTCCCACGATAGGAGGAATGATTGTCGCCGGCCCCTAAAGAACCAAGACTTCGCAACGCCGGAGCGAACCTGAGCCAGTTTAAAAATGTCCGTTTGTACGGCAACGCCGTCTTCCTCTTCAGCTCCTCCGCCGCCGCCCTGTTCGCCGCATAATGCATGGCGTGCGGCGACGGCAACCGGAAACTCGAACTCCTCGACTCGTCTCCTACGCTTCCCTTCCTACCTTTCGGCGACAGACAAGCCGCCGTGTACTTCCTCAACGGATCCTTGTTCNCAAACTCCTCGACTCATCTCCTTCGCTTCCCTTCCTACCTTTCGGTGACAGACAAGCCGCCGTGTACTTCCTTAACGGATCCTTGTTTTTATCCCCTGTAGCTCGCCCCTCAGAAGCGCTGCGGAAGAGAAGTAGATCTTTGAAACACCATTTCTTGCCGCTGTTGCTGCTTTCTTCCTCTGTTTTGCAGGAGATCGGGAAAGGATTGCTGGGATTGGTTTCTTTTCGTAATGGGGAGAGAGATCGGGATCCTTTTCGGCTTCTTGAGGAAAGGGAAGGAGCTCTGCTTCGGCTTCTGCTGTCTCGGGTGGGTTCGGCCATGGAGGCGGAGAAAGGGTCGGAGTGTTTGGCGGCGATGATGTGGTTGGCGGCTGGAGAGCAGAGACGGAGGGGACGAATCTTACCTATTTGTTGAGCACAAAAAGAGAAGTTTTTAATATTGATTGAAAAAAAAATGTTTTTTTTTTGAATGATCATGATGGAAGGATTAAATACTTCATTTTTATGAGCTTGAAAGTTGTCTGTAAAAATTAAAATTCATCAAATCTTTATTGAATTAAAATCTGACACTTATCAGAGATGATAACAGCTCAGCCATACTAACAAATCCTAAATTTAAGATTTTGAAATCATATTTGCCAAAACCGTTGGATTTCGAACCTCAAACAAACAGCTCGAAGAATTTAAATTAAATTTTGCTCNAAAATCTGACACTTATCAGAGATGATAACAGCTCAGCCATACTAACAAATCCTAAATTTAAGATTTTGAAATGAAATTTGCCAAAACCGTTGGATTTCGAACCTCAAACAAACAGCTCGAAGAATTTAAATTAAAATTTTGCTTAAATCCAAACAAATTTTCATTACCCTTGTAGAATAATTCGTCGGCAGTTGTGAGTTCCGGGGGAGGAGCATTTTTGTCAAGATGGCCGCTGAAATCGAAGGCAAAGTCGTTGTCTTCGTCTTCCGTGATATGAGTAGGCGATAAGCAGGAACTACCTACGGCGGTGGAGGCGGTGGGGCTGGTTGGGGCGGTGGAGGAGTGGCGCTGGAATTCGAACCGCCTTGGGCTGGAAGAGAAAGAGGAGCTCATGTATGTTGTTTTGGTTTTGCCNTCGTCGGCGGTTGTGAGTTCCGGGGGAGGAGCATTTTTGTCAAGATGGCCGCTGAAATCGAAGGCAAAGTCGCTGTCTTCGTCTTCCGTGATATGAGTAGGCGATAAGCAGGAACTGCCTACGGCGGTGGAGGCGGTGGGGCTGGTTGGGGCGGTGGAGGAGTGGCGCTGGAATTCGAATCGCCTTGGGCTGGAAGAGAAAGAGGAGCTCATGTATGATGTTTTGGTTTTGCTGTTGAAGTGGAATCCCTGTACTGGAACTTCTACTTCCATTTCTGAAGGAACTTTTCTTCTCTCTTTTTTTGATTTATTTCTTTCTATCTGTGGGCCGTTCCTCGCTCATCGACTTTGTTTTTGGTTTGGATGATCGCTTGTGACTAGGTTGGGGCAAGGTCTGAGCTGCAGAGGGCGGTTTTATGTGCGGAGATGTGGAGAAGGGCTTTATAAAGAGTCGGTTGAGTGACTTTGGAAGGAAGTTTCTATTTAAAAAGGAGAGGAATTAAATTATTGGGCTATAATATCTAAATTTTTTTAATGAATATAAAACACTCAAAATTTTAATATTACATTAAAAATATTATTATTTTTATTAACTTTCAAAGATAAAATATCTTTTTTCTAGATAATTTTATGGCATCAAACTTTTATAAATGTAAATATCAATTTTTAGTTGTTAGATTTATAAATACCAAAGAAAGCAGCGTGTATGTAAATCACCCTCAAATTTTGGGATATTTAGGTAGGGTAACCAACCTAAGCCTGTTATCTATAAATCTTAAGAAAAGTATAAGGAAATGTTGGGCTAGTATACTACGATTAATATGAAGAGTCACTAAGAGAGTGTTTGAGATCATTTTATATTTGGGTAAAGTGTCAAAATAGTCCTTCCGGGCCATTTTTGCAACATAGTTCATTGATGTGTCAAAAATGTCTTTGAGTATCTTAAAATTAAGCTCAAATAGTACTCTATAGAGATTTCTTCAACCCCAACTTAATTTAAATAGGCTGGGGACTATTTTGGAACTTTTACAAGCTCTAAGACCCAAACAACCCAAGTAAATACTAGGGGACTATTTGGGCACTTTACTCCTTTATATTTGTATTTTTTTTTTTGATTTTTTAGGATATGTTGCTAGAAACATTCATCAAGTAAGAAATTTTAATTTAATATTTGAATTAAAAATTTGTAGAGATAAAATATGGGCTATCTGAACTCTAATAACCATAAAATAAGCTTAATTTTATGAAAGGTGATCTAATGTAACTCCAAGTGAACCAAAATCAAGCATTTGTAGTACAATTAAAAATTTTGTGAATTCAATTAAAGACCAAGTGATCTCAAAATTTTGTGTTAATATAAGGAAAATAAACAACCCCATGAAAAAAATCAAACAAACTCAATATCAATCATTTATGGGCCTAATGAAACATGTTCACACTTAGAAAATGAATTATAATCAATAAAATCAATATTAGTCAATCAAGTTGGGTGTTTTGAAATTTTCTTTAAAATCACTAAAATGTCACTATCAAGTTATATAAATAATTAACCTTTTTATACATAAATAATTTCAATTTAAAGAGTTTAGAAAAAGATCTAAAAGAACTCTAAAGCCTTTGCAAACAATCAGGACTAACGATTATCACTAATAACCATGAGAGTACAATTACTCTTGCTCAATGATTAATGTTCAATCATTTTTGTTTGACAATTACTCATTATCAATCGCTACCCAATTGTCATAGTGTTCATCAATGTCTGGTCCTCTTCGTCCAATTTGTGTTTTTTTTCTATAGTGATTCAATTGTATTTGCTTAACCATCATTAGCCAATTTTCAAAACCTAATTGTTATCACATGAAAATCATTATCATCCTTCATTATATTTTTAGTATTCTTTTATTTTGTAATCATTTTCTTATAAAGTTGGGAAAGAGCATAAGACTTTCGTAATCTCAATTATACAGTAGAAAATTTCAATTGCATTACACTTTATGGTCATTATTATTATTATTATTATTACTATTATATTTTAATGAAAACTTCGGTGTCTCTGTTTTAAACTTCGCTTTTCTATGTGTATATGAGATTTGCATACAAAACAAAAATATATGTAAAACTCTCTCAACCGTTATTCTACCACATAATTATCTATATTTTGTTATAAAATAAAAAATATTTTATATCCTAAATATATATTTTTTTATTTATTAAAATTATTGAATAAGCAAATTTATACAGCGGTGGCAATAACCACAGTGAAAACAGCTGCTAAGGCCGAAGAATGAGACACAAACTACGATGCTGGTTTTCAACTGTGGTAATACTCATCAACATCAACAATATTATGTGGAATTATGTGGAGTGATCGTTACCTTGGGTGGTAGCAACTATCAGTGAGATGGTGGTGGTAAATGCTAGCTTTGTTAAAATGATGTTCACTAGTTTATATTTTATATTATATGTACTGCTTTTATCATTGTTGTGGAGGATTTTGATCATATAATATATTAGATATGAACTGAAGATGATGGTTTTCATGGTCGAAGTAAAACGAACCATATGGTATAGGAGTAATCTTGCAAAGATCACTGGGGTTTGTTTAATTTATCATCATCATCATCATTATTATTATAAGAGAAAAGAAACCAACAATGAAAATGTTTAGTATAAATCTTGGTGTTTATGTTAGATGATAAAATGGTGATAGTATGATAAGCTTTATATGCAAAGACATGCATTTATGTTGTAATCAATGATAGGTAATGAAGTCAACATGTGTTAGTGTTTGCGTCGACAACGTGCTTCAACTTTATAAGTGATATCTGTGTTGATCACATATATTGATCTTAAACGATGACATGCATTGATAACATATATCCACCCTATAGGACATGGCTTGCTAGTCAAGTGATGACGATGAGACAATATTGGCTGCTAATAGTGATTGTCAACATTGAACATTTAACATTTGTACTTTAATAACCTCAAAATTGAGTGCTATTAATCTCATTAAGCTGCTTGTTATGTCTACAAATATGTGAGACTTACAGAATATTTAATCCTTCAATCACAGCCAAAAACTTTTTAACGAACTTTTAAGTGCATAATTTGGATTCATTTTGACTTGAATTAGATTATTTTTCGTGCTATTAAATTTTTATTGTTAAAAAGATAAATTTGATTATAAGTTTATTAAAATTAAAATTTGGATAATCTTAAATTTAATTTAAAAACAAAATTAACTAAATATGCACCATAATTTATGCTTGATTGAATAGATTTTATTGTGACATGTTATTTACCCCTATTTATATACATCAAAATTTACATAATTTGTAATCACATTTAGTCTTGGAAGATGTAGTGTAAAATTATAGTTTTATAGCTTATCTAAACTTCTCATTCAATGTACATTAATGTGGACCTCCTTAGGGTTGCATATGAAAGAAAATATTTTCAATCATAATTTTATTTTATTTTTTTAAAGTGGGCACTCCAATTAGAGGAAAAACTGTCAAAAATAAATAATATTAAAATTGTACGACAGTGCTTATAGTGTCTTGACTAGGCTTTAAATATTTCAAAATTAAATCTAAAATATTAAAAAAATGTTGTTAAGACTCGCGCAAAACTCTAAAGCAGACTTGTTTGGGACTGTGGTCTAACCTAGTGGGGGTAGCACTCCCTTAAGCCATGTGGAGGCACTGCCCACGACGTGAAATAGAAACCTTGGTTTTTTTAAATTTTTAAAATAATAACATTTTTTGGATTTCTTTGATTAACATTTTAATAAAATAACAATTTTATTTTATTTTTTATGCAATACATAAACATTTTAAAATCAAATAAATTTCACTTAACTACAACGAAATTATCAAAGTTTGTATATTTTAACAAATTTATAAATAGTTTTATATTTTTACATCAAATATATGTCAGCGTGAATGTTAAAGAAATTTGACAACTGACATAAAAGATGATGTGACATCTTGGGACCTACCAGGGAAGATATAAAATCTCATGCCTTGCTAGCCATTACAAATAGGATAGAAAGAAGATAATCTCGAGACAAGCAGAATTCAATCATTTTCCTAAAAGTTTACCAGCACAAGACTCCCGCAGACAAGTTCATTAGCTTTTTATCTGGCCCAGCCGGATGATCAAGCCAAACAGTCCAGATAAAAAATAGCCGGTTGGAGATGTCTGTCATGTCCTTTCAAGCATAAGCTCTCATGAGATAGCCTGATCGGTAGTGCCTCCGGGCCTTAGTGAATGGTCGTTTGACCCCAAAAAGACGGGTGGGTTTATCATAGACTCCCGACCCTACCTTGCTTGATGTCTCCTTAAGTACTCCACCCCATCCGATCGGGCCTCTTCTAGGCGCCCGTTCTTATATTTATGTATTAATCAAAATTCCTCAGCTCCATCTTCAAATTTTAGGGGTATAGAAAGTAATTGTACATCCCCTATTTCTATAAATAGAGATTTCATTTCTTGAAGACAGGTTATAGGATTTTACTATTCTATATCTTGCTTTTGCTCTCTGTTCCTATCTCCCTCCTTTTCATACTCTATTCCTTAGGTGTGTCTCCTGGACAATATTAGATTCAACATCCTAGGTGTGGTGAGCTTGTAGTTATGACATTAACAAGAAGAGGAGCACCATAGTCAAAGCGAGAGGAGACGGTTTGAGAGAACTAGCTAATGTGGAAGAAATAAGGGATGTAATAAGAGCACTCATGCAAAGGGGAATGCATGAGATGAGATCCCAAATAATGGGCCAAGTGTTGGGGTAGATTGTTGAAGTCCTAAGAGTCATTACAGATCTAAGGGAAAACTGTATCCCACGGTAGCAACCCTCCTAGAAGGAAGCATTGATGTACAGTAGCAAGAGAGTGAACCATAGTCCAGAGAGGGCTGAAAACTCGTAGTATCAGGATTATAGTGAATTATTGCAAGTGGAGAGGCAATGAGTCAAGCGTACTATGGCCCTACGAAAACCAAAGATCCAATTCTCCCACCAGATCTCAAAGGTCGGGACCCCAAAAAACTTCAAACTACTAGCTTTGGAGGCCTATATGGGGTCGGTTAGACTCAGTCGGTCACATCGTTTCATTTGAGTCTGTTTTGTGCTTGCTAAATATCTAAGATGCATTCAGTTGTTGCCTATTCTTCATCACTTTTAATTCATCGATCTTGAGGTGGTTCCACACTGCCTCTAGTTAGGACATCGACAACTTTGCTGATTTCAAGTGATTGTTCATGTCATAATTTGCTAGTGCCCGAAAAACCATCAAAAGTGTGCAAGTCATGTGAAAACTCAAGCAAAGTCAGCATGAGAGCTTGTGGCCATTCTCTTAATGTTTCCAAAGGAAAATGTTTGAGATGAAAGATGTTCGAATTAATATGCCCCAAGCTAACGTGAAGCAAAGTCAGATGTCTGAGAGGTTTTTATATGACCTCAATCTGCATGAACCCCAAGACTTGGTTGGGCTGCTGGAAATGATAAATAAGCACATCCTCGTTGAGGTGTCCACCCCCAAGAGAGAATCAGAAGAAATTTAGGTCTAGAAAAGGGCTCCTTTGAGAGGCAAGTTGAAATTGAATGAGGACCACAGACTGCCCGTCAGTCATCGATATGAAGACAGCTAGTCCTCTTACTTCAATAGAGGGACCGATTGATACAACTAGCAGAGAGGTCAAATAAGGGACCGTGAAACACAACCAACCCAAAACTATGAGATGTCAACATAACAATAAGAGCAATCATATGATGAGTTAAAGGGTCTATTGATTTTGGACAACATTGATGACAAGGAGTACTTCAAGGAAACCACATCAATGAGAGCTAGAGGCTTTATTTAGGATTCAAGGAAATTGCAATTCTCATCGAGGTCATGGCCATAACACAAAGAAGTATAGAAAATTTCAAAGTCTCATTAAGGTTTTTATGGCCCACAGCACCCTGGTCAGAGACATGGTAAAGCCTCAACAAAAGAAGCTCTAACAGGCCCCATCTGAATGAACGTCATTTATGTTGTTGGGATATTCCTAGCCATGTGTAATTCAGTGTTCTTGGTAAAGCTCCCAAAAGAGGTCCATGATCGGGAAACTCTGTAACCTCATATCAATGCAAAAAGAGGGGGAGTTCCCTCCCATCACATTCACCGACAATGATGAGCCCTAATAAGGGAACCCTTAGAACAAAGAAATTATCATTTTAGGGATAATCAATAACTTCCAAGTTTGAAGTATCCTTATTGATATTGAAATTTCTATGACCATTCTATGCATGTTAGCATTCAATAAGATTAACCCTTGAGCTAATCGTCCGATATCGATGTTCAACCCAATATTTGGCTTTTTTGGTGAATGGAAGGATGCTCTAGACATAATGCCACTGATGATTGCCTACAAAGATGACAAGAAGCAGTTCACAGAGAATTTTCTGCTTATGGACTCACCTTCTAACCATAATGCCATCTTCGGCCACCCACTGTCGAATTACTTCAAGGCCATGGTGTTCCCTTACGATAATGTGGTAAAGTTCCCTAGAGAAGAGTGAGTGATCACTATTAGAGGAGACCGTAAGTTGTCATGGGTCAGCTACCTCCATACAATAGGAAGCATGGTGCAGGAATCACTTGATCTGTAGAACCAGGAGTAAGTGGGGTTTCGAGACTATCAAGACAACCCTAGAAATTTCCATCGTCAAAGATGAGCCTAATAAATCTTACCTACAAAGCAATACTTCTAATGCAAGGCATGGGGAGCTGCTAATCCAAACAGTTCGGAACCTCCATGATTTTTTTGCTTAGTTCGCTGCATAGATGGCAGGGACACTGGTTGCCATCGCTTTCCACCAACCGAATGTGATCCCCACAGTCCAGATAATCAAGTAGAAATCAGGAACTTGGCGACCGCGTTGGCCGAGCTTATCAAAGAGGAGGTTTTGAAGAGGTAGGAACCAAGGTGCATCTATGGGGTGTAGTATCTCATATAGTTCTCCAACATCATCATTGTTCAAAAGGCAAAATGAAAACGATGGATATGCGTAGACTTCACAAACTTAAACATCACCTACCCAAAAGTACCACTACCCTATGCCGAGGATAGATGCCCTAGTGAGCACAAATGTAGGTTACTCTGTGATGACCTTCCTAGATGTTTTCTCTAGCTACTACTACTTCAACATGTACTCAGCTGAT